>PVIH01005744.1:0-92822 GCA_004025045.1 Sigmodon hispidus | reverse complement strand
AAATTCTAGTTGTCAGTGGTCAAAGAAGTGATGGGATTTGAAGGGGGTTTTATTGATAACAGGGAGTTAGTTAACATAGAAGGTTTGCTTTCTTCAGCCTCTCTCCATCCTCTTTCTTTTTGAAGGGGGGGAGTGTGTGACATGTATTCCAGACCTTCCTCAGACTTAACCATGTGACTGAGGATGTCCTTGAATTCCTTGGATGACCCTCCTGCCTCTACCTGCCAAGTCTTGGGGTGAAAAGTATGTTCATCTCTGCTTGTTTACCCAAAACATCCCAAAGCGTGTTTTAAAGAGTGCTGGTACTGTGTGGTGCATAAAGTAGGTGCTATTGTCAAACAAGTGTGGATACTTGTTTCTGTGGATCACACTGACTATCAAAAGAACAAGAGAAGGGGGCTGGAGAGATGGCTCAGCGGTTAAGAGCACCGTCTGCTCTTCCAGAGGACCCGGGTTCGATTCCCAGCACCCACGTGGCAGCTAACAACTGTCTGTAGTTCCAGTTCCAGGCAAACACCAAGGCAAATAAATAATAAATAAAGTTTTTTTTTTTTTAAAAAAAAAAAAAGAACAAGAGAAAAGGTTTCAATCTATCTAAATCAGTGTATCTCAGGCTGCATTGTAGAATTCCCTTCCCATCACCTATTACAGCTGTGGCTCCATTTTGCAGGCCAGGCTGTAACCAAAATTCAAGGACAGGGACCTCAAAACGGTGGCAGGGGTTTGTTACTGTATGACAAAAAAAAAAAAAACTGTTCAAGGTCAGCCTGGTCTACAAAGTGAGTTTCAGGGCAGCCAGGGCTACACAGAGAAACTTTGTCTTGAAAAAACAAAAACCTGGGGCTGGAGAGATGGCTCAGCGGTTAAGAGCACCCTCTGCTCTTCCAGAGGACCCGGGTTCGATTCCCAGCACCCACATGGCAGCTAACAACTGTCTGTAGTTCCAGTTCCAGGCAAACACCAAGGTAAATAAATAAATAAATAAATAAATAAATAAATAAATAAATAAATAAATAAAAGTTAAAAAAAAAAACTTTAAAAAAAAAGAAAAAACAAAAACCACCAAAAGCTGCTTACTCCTTTGGAGCTAAAAATGATTATTTTTAGGGACTGGGGTACAGGTCAGCTGTGAAGGGCTGGCAAATGTCTATAAAGTCATGGATCCCACCCAATTCTGCAAAACAACTCCAAACATACCAAAAGGTGATTTTTAATCAGAAAGTTTACTTGCCCTTTCTATATGCTCATTTACTTAAACTTTTATTCTTTTCTTTTTTCATTATGAGGACACATGTTTTGTATGTGTGAGCGGATCTCTATGCATGTGGAGGTCTGGGGTTGATACCAGGAATCATCCTCATTAGTTCTACCTTATTCAGTGAGGCAGGGTGTCTTAGTCCAACCCAGAGCTCACTAGCGTGGCTATTCTAGTGAGCCAGCTTGCTCTAGAGGTCCTCTCTCCAGCTTCCAAAGCTGGAATTACACATTGCTTCACTGTGCCTCCCTGACCTCTGTGTAAGTCCTAGAATCTCAACTCCAGGTCTCAAGTCTCTGTGGTAAGTACTTAACCATTGAGCCATCTCTCCAACCTTAAACCATTTACTGATCAATATTATATATAAGCACTGCCTGAAAAATGTCTTATTAAATATCAGTATGTTTCTTGCTCTGCATAAGTTTTCTAGAGTGTTTAACAATAAGATTATTTTTTTTGAGGCAGGGTTTCTCAATGTAACAGCTGTGGCTGTCATGGAACTCACTCTGTAGACCAGGCTAGCCTCATACTCACAGAGATCTGCCTGTCTCTACCTCCAGTGTACTGGGATTAAAGGCCTGATCTTTTCAGTAAGTAGCATTGGGGAAGACAAATCACATGTCTGTATAGATCAAAAGTTATCTTTTTGATAAGCAGCAGTGCATCACTCACATATTATCTATGATGATAAATTATCTTGGTATTTTTTTTATACTATGTGTAAGAAGTCCTGGTTCATAGCAGCTACATGGTAAATATGCTATTCCAATAACCTGGCATGGTACCAGGTGAGATAAGAATTCCTGGCATGTATCAGCCATATGTTAAAGCCAACATGGTACTGGAAGAACATGGAGTATGGGGGGCATGCCCCTAGGCATGGCTGTGTAAATCTGTGCCCACCCACTCTCTTGTAAGGAGACTCCACGTGCGTTCTTTTTTCTCTTCTGTTTCTCTGTCCTGTACTCGCCTGGTAATTTTCCTGAATAAGCTCTAGTGTGGCCCTGGTAGTGTGTGTCTGTTCTCACATGTGAAACCAACACTATGAACAACACAATCCCAGTTAACTTAGTGAGAGAGACACAGCCAAAAGACACACACATGGGCTTTGTGGCCGCATACAGGGCATTGAACTCAGGCTTCACACTCAGTAGTTGTGTCCTATCATTGAGCTACATCACTAGCCCTTTACCTTTCATTTTGAGACAAGGTAAAATAAATCAGGCTAGGGGCTGGAGAGATGGCCCAGCGGTTAAGAGCACTGACTCTTCTTCCAGAGGACCTGGGTTAGATTCCCAGCATCCACTTGGCAGGTAACAACTGTCTGTAATTCCAGGATCTGACACTCTTTCACAGTTATACAGCAGGCAAAACACCAATTCACATAAAATAAAAATAAATATTTAAAAAGAACAGGCTAGTTATGACAACTATTCTTGGTTGGCAAGTCGACTACACCTGAAATTAACTGAAGTTAATTTCAAGTTGTTGGGTACACCTGTGAGAGATTTCAGTCCCTGTCTGCCAGCTTCTCTCAGCATCCCCTCTAACTGTTACAGAGGCATCTTGGCTGGCATATCCCACCCCTCTATTCTAAACACTCCAGCCTAGGGCTGGGAATCCTTTCCCCTATACAACCGAGACTTGGCTCTCCCCTCCCTCCTGTCTTCACACGGCCCAGTTCAGTCTTCCAGTCATGCTCACTCTGGATTCTTCTAGATGTCTCTGCCTGTGCTCTCCCTCATGTCTATAATAAAAACCTCAGTCCTTAACTGTAAGCCTTGGCGCCTACGAAATGGTTTGGTTCATGCAAGGGCCCCAGGGCCACTTTATATAGGGGGCGGGTGAGAAGAGAGAAAGAAAGTCAGCCATCCCTAGAAAAGACAGAATTGCATCCTTTGTGGTGGAGACTGTTGAGTGACTGGATTAAGCGTTTTCTATCCAGGGTAATGGCTTTACAAATTGGATTGACAGTCGCTGATAAGTAACCTGAGTAGTGAACAGTTAGTCCTTATGGGGTGAGACCCTATATCCCCACTGGACAGAAATTTTAATAAGGCAGAGGTGTCTTCCTGCTTTGGCCTCCAGAAGCTGGGATTTGTGCATGAGGTCTAGAAGAAATACAAAGATGTTAGAAACAAACAACCCAAAAAGGCAGAAGCTTTGGCTTCATCTTTTGCAAAACAAAACCTAAATAATATCAATCAACAGAATAGACTCAATGGCTAAAAGGGACAGTGGGGAGATGGAATAGTGGGAGGAAGGGAGAAAGCAGGAACTTCAGGAGCCTGAGCGACCTTTCCATGGGTAGACCTTTAGAAGATGTTTCTACTGAGTGCCCTGATGTATGCCTCCAGTCCTCAATGGGAGTGTATAAGGATACACACCTACTGCGTGCCTATCTTACATATTGAGCATGTGATGATGGGAGCCTGAGTACTCAGTTCCAGTAGTTCAACAACACAAGCCCCAGCCTGGAGAGCTAGGCTTGCTCAGTTGGGTGGGGGTTGCGGGCTGTCCCAGCCATTCCAGCTAGTCCAAGATGACCCCCAGAGACCTCCATCCCCTCACGACCCCGACTACGCCTGCGCACTACGCTAAGGGCCCCACCAGTCCCTCCCCCGTTGGACTACATTTCCCATATGCCTCTGCGCGACATTCTTCCGGCTGCCCAGCGCCGGGTGGCTGCAAGAGGTGAGTTGGTTGCCTGCACTGAGGACATGGGCACGGGGGCGGTGCAGATTTAGCTTTCCGTTGGTTTGAGAGACTTGCAATCGGTGACGCTGAGTGTACACCGGGTGCCTGGCCGCGTCCTCTGTCTTCCCGCTGCAGAGCCCAGAGGCCCAGCATGGCTCCAAGTTAGGCGAGCAAACCCCAGAGTCCAGGCCCTTCGAACAAAAAGACAGCACGACTGCAATGGCAGAGCGGCTTTGTCCCCCCTCCTGAAAGGCTGCTCCGAGTGGCTTTGCCCCTTCGGTGGCGGGAAGTGTTGGTTCCATCCACGCCTTTCCATTTCCAGTGGGTTATATGTGTGGCAGTGATGGGAGTGACGGGTCGCGGGGGTGTGTCCCGAGGCCACCAAGTCCTGCACCTTCTTCAACTTCTTGTTTATCTTCAGGAAAGCCAGAGAATAAATGGAGAAAACATTTTTTGTTGCAGATGTAAAAAACCCCAAAAAAACAAAAACCCAAAACTTCCTTCTTTTTCCTATGAATTGTAATCCTTCTTTTTCAGAGCATGGGATGTTTACTACTCTTTACTGTGAAAAAGTAAAAAATCATCTTGGCCTGAGTTTTGGAGTTCATTAGGTCTGGGAGAACAGACTGATTGGTGCCGATTAATAGAAACCATCATTCATAGATTATGCCTCTGTTGTTCAATGCAGGTTCTTTGTGAGGCTACAGGTTTTCTTTTCTTTGAAAAAGTTGTATTTTACTTATTTATACGTATGTGTTTATTTTTTTTAAAAGATGTATTTATTTATTATGTATACAGTATACAGAAGAGGGTACCAGATGTCATCACAGATGGCTGTGAGCCACTATGTGGTTGCTGGGAATTGAACTCAGGACCTCTAGAAGAGCAGCCAGTGCTCTTAACCTCTGAGCCATCTCTCCAGCCCCTTATGTGTTTATTTATGTGAATACGTGTGTCAGCAGAGGCCAGAAGAAGGGGTTCTAGTCCCAGGAACTGGAGTTATATATGGTTGTGAGCCTCCATGTGGATGCTGGGAATTCAACTTGCATACTCAGCAAGAACAGCCAGAGCTCTTAACCTCTGAGCCTTGTCTCCAGCCTCACATTTTTTAAAAATATTATTTAAGGGGCTGGAGAGATGGCTCAGTGGTTAAGAGCACTGACTGTTCTTCCAGAGGTCCTGAGTTCAATTCCCAGCAAAACCACATGGTGGCTCACAACCATCTATGATGAGGTCTGGTGCCCTCTTCTGTAAAAACTGTATGCATAATAAATAAATAAATCTTTAAAAAAAATATTATTTAAAAATTTTTATTTTTATGTGTTGGGTGCTTTGCTTGCTTTTATGTCTGCGCCTCTGTGTGTGACTGGTATCTGTGGAGGCTTCAGATCAGCTAGAACTGGAGTTACAGAAGGTTTGTGAGCAGCCGTGTGGGTGCTGGGAACCAGCCCAGGTCCTCTACACAAATAGCCAGCGCCCTTGTTGGAGGATCCACCTCTGCATTCCAGACTGCAGTTTTCTTATCCTTGAGGCTTGTGTGGCTAGTTTGTTTCTAATTATAGTTTTTTATTTATTTATTTATTTATTTATTTATTTATTTATTTATTTGCCTTGGTGTTTGCCTGGAACTGGAACTACAGACAGTTGTTAGCTGCCATGTGGGTGCTGGGAATCGAACCCGGGTCCTCTGGAAGAGCAGACGATGCTCTCAACCACTGAGCCATCTCTCCAGCCCCTATAGTTTGTTTTTAATTATTGGGGAAGATTCAGTTGCTAAACCACCCTCCTTACCTGAGAATAGCACTTTTGGTTTGCCTTTGTTTGTTTGTTTTTTGAAACAAAGTCTCAGTTTGCACCCATACTGACCAGGAATCCACTATGTAACCCAAACTGACCTTGAATTTGTGGCTGGTCCTCCTGCCTCAGCCTCCAGGCTGCAACATGTGCCACTGTGCCCAGCCAGGGTAGCATTTAATCTGTCTCTTCTAACCTCATCTCATCTCTACAACAGCAGCTGTTCCAAATTCCTAAATTTCCAATCCTCTTTAAAGCTTTCTCTCAGGTGACTAGACATGTACCTCAGTGGTAGAGAGCTGTCTAGCATAGACTAAGTTGGGGTTTATCACTAGCACTTTACAGGGCAGGGAGCCTTTTCATCTTGGTCCCATCCTCACATTCTAATTGTCCCAGTGCAGTTCCCACCGTTAGTGTGTCAATCACAGTTCTGCAGCAGGATACAGGCTTTCCCAGTTTGTCTGGAGCTTTAACACCGAAAGTGACCTCCTAACCTGGTACTTTGGCCTTTCTCCTTAGTGACTAATTGGGATAGATTCTTCTTCACACATTCTTCCTTTCCAGTAGTTATCCACACAAGAAATGGAAAGTGTTGCAAGTGTTACAGTCCTCTTAGGAGCTGTATTTTTTTCCAGTTATGTTTGGATGGTCTGTAAGTACATCTAAAGAGAAGCTGGCCAGGTTTAGCTTATTTATTTTTTTTTTTTTTTATTTATTTTTTTTTTTTTAGGAAGTTTTTTTTTTTTTTTTTTTTTTTTTTTTTTTTTTTTTTTTTTTTTTTTTTTTTTTTTTTTTTTTTTTTTTTTTTTTTTTTTTTTTTTTTTTTTTTTTTTTTTTTTTTTTTTTTTTAAACTTTATTTTATTTATTTATTTGTCTTGGTGTTTGCCTGGAACTGGAACTACAGACAGTTGTTAGCTGCCATGTGGGTGCTGGGAATCGAACCCGGGTCCTCTGGAAGAGCAGAGGGTGCTCTTAACCTCTGAGCCATCTCTCCAGCCCCAGGTTTAGCTTATTTTATAATTTGGAGAGGAGATTACAGGCTGCCTCCAGCTCCAGCAGCTGCCACACCCAGCATTGCACTAGTGAGTTTAAAGCAGGAAAAACACAAAACAATTTGCTTGGTAACAGGGTCTTTCACTTTACGACTCACTCTGGTATCATGTTGGCCTGCCATGTCCAAAGCCTGCAATGCCATCTTCAGTGCGACGACAAAAGCCTACCCCTCAAAAGAAAAACAGAAAAAAATGTATAAAACTCATAGGTAGTACTTACTGTGGGATTATGCCCTTGTACACTGTAAATATTCATCCATGCTATTGGTTTAATAAAACACTGATTGGCCAGAAGGCAGACAGGAAGTACAGGATGGGGCTACCAGACTAAGGAAACTCTGGGAGGAGGAAGAACAGAGCAGAGATGCCAGGGAGATGCAGAGGAAAGAAGACCAAGATGCTGCTCTGAGAAAAGGTACTAAGCCACTTGGCTAATCATGGGTTAGTTTAAGAGTAAGAGTTAGCAAGTTATAAGCCTGAGCCATAGGCCAAACAGCATGACATTATTTATTTATTTATTTATTTTAAGAAAACTTTATTTATTTATTTATTTGCCTTGGTGTTTGCCTGGAACTGGAACTACAGACAGTTGTGAGCTGCCATGTGGGTGCTGGGAATCGAACCCCGGTCCTCTGGAAGAGCAGATGGTGCTCTTAACCGCTGAGCCATCTCTCCAGCCCCACATGACATTATTTTAAGACTTGGTGTGATTTTTTGGAACTGCTGGTCCAGATCTTGAGGATAGGCTGAACCAGAAACTCTTACTACAAGTACTGGGCAGTGTAGTTAAGGGTTCAGTATATATGTTAACTGTTATAATTATGATTTTCCTCATCTGTGTTCAAAAATCATGAATAGTTTGCCAAATTTATTTATCCATGTACTTCCAATTGTAGATTATTTATAATTGAGAACTGTCCATCAACTGGGCATGGTGCTATAGGATTTTTTTTTTAATCTTTTTTATGTGTCAGATCTCCTGGGATCCGAGTTATAGATGTTGTTAGCTATTGTGCAGGTGCTGGGAACTGAACCCGGGTCCTCTGCAAGAGCACATGTTCTTTTTACATTTATTTATGTGTGTGTGTATGTGTGTGTGTGTGTGTGTGTGTGTGTGTTTGTGTGTGTGTGTTTGTGTTTATGATAAGATGTTAGACCTAAGTCAAAATTCTTTAAAAGTTTCTGGACTCCTCACCGTATCCATATTGTGCTGGGTCTCCTCAGAGGTTTCTATAGGAGCCTCTGCTTTGGGGTGGGTATTGGGATGGCTGTAAGTATTTTATTGAGGAAGGATTTGGAAGCAAGAATAACAGGGCTGTAGGGGGAGGGGAAGTTGTTATCTTATTAACATAAATTAATTTGGGAACTTTTAGGCACATCTGGATTCATGGATTGTTTTTGCTCCAGCTTTGCTTATCTGAACCCTACAGTTTTCCATACAGAAATCCGGGAGAGCCAAGCAGCTCCTGCGGTTCTAACACCATGGACCTGACCCAGGTAGGTTGTTTTTCTTCTTTCTCTCTACTGTCTGCCTCCCAAGTGCCAGGACTGCACTGTGTACAGCACACTTGGCACCTGTTGCCTCTAAGCGGCCAGTTTCTAGATACTTGTGCACATAGCCACTCCTTCCCAGAACCCTGGGATCTGGCATGCTCTGTGCTGCGTCTACCCAAGCTCTCACTGCAGAGAGGGTTGGAAACACAGGCCATCACTGTACACGCTCCTGCCAAGGCTGAGCCTCCCACACCTGCACATTGTTCCTTCCAGAGCCACAGAGAGCCGTGAGAAAAACCCAGATGAGTTGTGCATAATGTTTCTCCAACGTTTGCCAGTGGAGCAGCTTTTGGGTTTAATAAGTAAAATATTTTTTCAGTGTATTATCTTTGGGTGTATGTGGGTGCACATAGGGAGGTCAAAGGACACGGATTTCTCTTTTGAATTTGATGCAGGCTCCAGAGATGAATCAAACTCAACCTTACCTACTGAGCCATTGTGACAATTCTCATTTTTAGAACTTAAATTCTAGAGGAAAATCTTGCTCTTAGTATAGCAATCTGCTTCTGAGACACTGATTTTCTTGCTGTCTTAATTCCTGTTTTTGATGATGTTTGCACACTGTCTGCTTCCTACTTTACAATCTGGTCCTTCAGTCTCCATTCTTTTTTTTTTTTTTTTTAAATATTATTATTTTATTTATTTATTTATTTGCCTTGGTGTTTTGCCTGGAACTGGAACTACAGACAGTTGTTAGCTGCCATGTGGGTGCTGGGAATCGAACCCGGGTCCTCTGGAAGAGCAGACGGTGCTCTTAACCGCTGAGCCATCTCTCCAGCCCCCAGTCTCCATTCTTTCTTAAAAAAAAAATTCTCAGGGCTGGAGAGATGGCACTGACTGCTCTTCCAGAGGACTGGGGTTCAATTCCCAGCACCCACATGGCAGCTAACAACTTTCTGTAGTTCCAGTTCCCAGTTCCAGGCAAATACCAAGGCAAATAAATAAAAATAAATAAAAAAGTTTTAAAAAAAAGTTCTCACGCACTACCTGCCCTGTGGGTTTGTTTTTTTTTTTTTCAGGGTTCAGTGACATTCAGGGATGTGGCTGTGGACTTCTCACAGGAGGAATGGGACTTCCTGGACTCTGCTCAGAAGAGCCTTTACAGGGATGTGATGTGGGAGAATTACAGCAACTTCATCTCACTGGGTGAGGGTCTGTCCCAGAGGATGAGCTTTCCCTGCTGTAGAAACACCCTTCATTAGATAGAGTAGGTCCTTCCATTTACCATCCAGTCATTCTTGGCTGGGAACCCTTCTCATCTTCTCAGACTGATTTCAGGCTTCCTTTGTGTCCAGGTTTCCCTGGTACCTGGATTTCACATGCAGAAGTGTTTTCTTTTTTCTTTTTTTTTTTTTTTAAACTTTACCCATTCATTTGGCTTGGTGTTTGCCTGGAACTGGAACCACAGACAGCCGCCAGCTGCCATGTGGGTGCTGGGAACCGAACCCGGGTCCCCTGGAAGAGCAGACGGCGCTCCCAACCACTGAGCCACCTCTCCAGCCCCCAGAAGTGTTTTCTAAGAAACAGATTTTGTATCTCATTTGAGCTCAGATGTAGAGGCAATAGTGTGGGATGGATACAAACTGTTACCCTGAGGGGTAACAGACCTCTAAGGTTCCACTTGCTTTATGTCTGAAAGTTAAAATCTGGGCTGGGATGTAGCTTAGTGTTAGAGCACTTGCTTAGGGTATAAGCCCTGGATTTAATCCCAGGACCACAAACATAGTTAAAAGCTAACAGTGTATAGATATACCGAAAGGATCTTACTGTTTCTGGAAGCTTCTTACCTTCTGAGCCCAGTGAGCATAGTGAAACTCAGAGCTGAGATACGTGTGTTCTGTGCTTAGATACTGTTCTGGGTGTTAGACAGTTAATTTCTCGAAGCTACTCCTGAGAGAAATGCTGACATCATCCTCATCCCTGGGGAGAACGTTCAGACATAAAAGGTTGGGGCTGTGGAGACAGTTTAGTGGGCAGAGACTTGTGCAAACAGGAGACCTGAATCCAAGTCCCCAGAACGCATGTAACAGGACCATAGCGCTCGTGTGTGTTCCTGGCATTACTGTGCTGAGGGAATAGAATTCCTGGCAGCACTCAGGGCAGCTGAGCAATGGCAACAAAAGGGACCCCGTTTCCAGCAGTGGAGAGCTCAGGACATGTATGTCCACACACACTAGTTACTGAAGTGGCCTAGGAGACAGGCAGGATGTGACTACAGCCCGTCCAGAGCCGTAGTTATTGCACAGCGTGGCCTCTCTGCAGAGCCAGGCTGGAGTACGTGAAGTATGTCCTTAGCCATCTGGTGTTTCTTTTTTGTGGTCTTCAGGTTTCCTAAAAGTGGTGGTTCTAGAGCTCTGTTGTGTGGATTTGATGCTTTGGTTATAAAGTCATTTTGGAGACAGGCATGGTGGTGATCCCTGAGACAGGAAGATACCACTTTAATGTTGGGCTGAACTGTGTAGTGATGTAGTGAGCTCTAGGTTAATTGGGCTTCAGAGCCAGACCCTGCCTCAAAACAACACCACTTGACTTAGAAGTAATTCAAAATTTTAATGAAATCTGAAAGTATGACAGGCTCGCCGTTGGTGATTCGGGCTCGGCACGTCACCTGGGGTGTGAGGGTCCTGCAAACCCGAGGCTTCGGCTCGGACTCGTCCGACAGCATGGATGCTGGCGCTGGCTCCATCCGAAAAGCCGGTGGGGCCTTTGGAAAGAGACAGAGGGCTGAAGAGGACCGGTACTTCCGAGAAAACTAGAGAACAACTGTCTGCCCTCGAGAACCACCACAAAGATGAGATCGAACATCACAAGCAGGAGATTGAGCGTCTCCAGAAACAAACTGAGCAGCATAAGAAGAAGATGAAAAACCTGAGAAGTTATAAATAAATGGATGCGGTCCCCCACAGAATGGCCCATATCATTCCCCACTTCCATAGAGACATAGTTCTGAGTGCTTAACATTTGGTAAGTGGGAAATACCCTCCAACAAATTGGCACAGGCAACCACTTCCTAAATATAACACCAGTGGCACAGACACTAAGATCAACAATCAATAAGTGGGATCTCCTGAAGCTGAGAAGCTTCTGTAAAGCCGAGGACTCTGTCAATAGGACAAAACGCCAGCCTACAGAATGGGAAAAGATTTTCACCAACCCTTCAAGTGACAGAGGGCTGATCTCTAAGATATATAAAGAGCTCAAAAATCTAGAGCCCAAAACCTTGAATAACCCAACCAAAAAATGGGGTACAGATCTAAAAAGGGAATTCTCAGCAGAAGATTTACGAATGGCTGAGAGGTACCTGAAAAAGTGCTCATCATCTTTAACCATCAGAGAAATGCAAATAAAAACAACTTTGAGTTACCACCTGACACTTGTCAGGTTGGCTAAGATAAAAGACGCAGATGACAGCCTATGCTGGAGAGGATGCGGAGCAAGGGGAACACTCCTCCATTGTTGGTGGGAGTGTAAGCTTGTTCAGTCACTCTGGAATGCAGTATGGCAGTTTCTCAGAAAACTGAGAATCAATCTCCCCAAGGATCCAGCAATACCACTTCTGGGTGTATACCCTAAAGATGCACAGTCGCACTCCAAAGGCATTAGCTCAACTATGTTCATAGCAGCATTATTTGTAATAGCAAGAACCTGGAAACAACCTAGATGCCCCTCAACTGAAGAATGGATTAACCAACTGTGGTACATCTACACAATGTAGTACTTCTCAGCAGTAAGAAAAAATGATATCCTAAAATTTTCAGGCAAATGGATGGATTTGGAGAATATCCTCCTGAGCAAGGTATCACAAACCCAGAAAGATAAGCAGGGGATGTACTCACTCATTAATGGACTCTAAACAAAAAAGCAAAAAGCAAAGCATGTCCAAGCTGCAAACCACAACCACTGAAGAGCTTGGGATCTGAAACACCTTGGACTGACACCTTGGATCCCACTCCCCCTAGAGGAACACCTGACTCAGTCTTAATGCTGTTGGGGTGAGGAAACTGGATCTGTCAGGAATGGATGCTGAACTGAGCAATATTGGGACCTTGAGACCTCCTGCCCTTGCTGGGAAGGAGATGGGGAGATGTGGAGAAGAGAGAGTGACTTGAGGGGGTGGGAGGGGGAAGGGAACTTGAACAAGGATATACACGGATAGAAAATTAGACTTTATTCATAAAAAAAAAAGAAATCTGAAAGTAAGAATTTTCAGGTTTATAATTCAATGTGACATTTTTGTATTAAGCAGGACCTTCTGTTTCTGAGAGAGAGATGATTACCTTACTGGATAAAGACAGGAAGGAGCCTGAGGTAGCTGTGAAAGAAGGGAGAAGATGCTGTCCTGGTAAGTGAGAGTGAGCTGGGGGAGGTTGGGGGGGGGGGGCTACAGTTGGCTGTTCAGCTCAGTGATGGGGCCCTTGCTGAGAGATTGTTGGGGATCTTTCTTCCAAAGTCTTGGCCTCAAAGAAAACTTGAGACCTGAAGCAAATTCAGATTAAAAAATATCTATGTGAAAGAGGATAGGCAATAGATAGGCTAGCCTGTATGCCCTGGCATACCTGGAGGTTGGGGGGCTGCTTCATAGAGTTGGCTCTCTCCTTCACTTTCTCAAGGGCTCTGGGATCCAGCTTAGGGTGGCAAGCTGGCAAGGTAAGCGCTGGTCAACGCTGAGCCTCCCCCTGGCCCAACTTCCCATCTTTTAACCAAGGTAGCAAAGCTGCTTTTTTTGTGTTTGTTTGTTTTTTGAGACAAGGTTTCTCTGTGTAGCCCTGGCTGTCCTGGAACTCACTCTGTAGACCAGGCTGGCCTTGAGCTCAGGGATCTACCTGCCTCTGTCTCCCAGATTCTGGAACTAAAGGTTCGAGCCACCTCCTAGCTGCAGAACTGCTTCCTGTTGAGATTGGGCTCATTGTTTCTCACCTTTCCATCCTACTTCAAAGGAAGCTGTTATCAGAAGGGCAAAAATGATGGTGAATACAGGATCAGGAATCTGAAAAATAAAACAAGAAAGGACATTGATGGGGGCTGGAGAGATGGCTCATCGGTTAAGAGCACCAATGAGCCATCTCTTCCAGAGGACCCGGGTTCGATTCCCAGCACCCACATGGCAGCTAACAACTGTCTGTAGTTCCAGTTCCAGGCAAACACCAAGGCAAATAAATAAATAAATAATAAGTAAAGTTTTAAAAATAAAAAAAAAGAAAGGACATTGATAAAGCCAAAATTGAAATAAATGTTGTTGAAAACAAAGTTAGTGAACACTTAGTTGAACTAATTGAAAAAAGAACATAAATTACTCCCAGGAGGGAAGGAAGGGGTTTCCCATCTCATCTGGAGCCGTGGAAAGAAACCAGGGGTAACTTTGCACCAGTAAATCTGACAGCTTAAGTGAGGTGGAAACATTTCTTGAAAAATGCAAGATTATAAGAAATAACTCTTGTCTACTAAATATGGAATTCATTTTGAAAAAAAATTTGTTAAGAAAATGATCAGATATTTCAGATTCTATAAAAATGTAAGGGAGAAGTAGCATTATTTTTATTAATTTCTCTAGAAAATGAAGGCATACCTCTTAGCTTACCTCATAAGGTCTATGTAACTCATAATTGACATTTGCTGAAAAAAATTATAAACCCCTATTATTTGAGTATATAGGTATAAATTTCATAATAAATACTAGTGAGTCAAACTCACAAAATATTTAAAAATGACAATCAAGTAGACCTCATTCCTGCTTAACTACTGAAGCTCAGTTTTTAACACTGAGATATTGATAGTATCATTTCACCATATTAAACAAACAAACAAAAAAGAGGGGATATATGGTTAACTACTAATGTAAAGATAACACATGACAAACTCAATGTTCATTCCTGATCTAAAACAAAGAAACCTATTAGTAAGCAGGGCATGGTGGTGCAAGCCTGAAATCTTACCAGTTGGGGATGGAGGCGTGGCCCCTGGCTAAGACAGGCTGCATTTCACTCACCTTAATGGTAGCTTGCCTATCTTAAGGCTTCTTTTCTTGTTTGTGTGTTGGGGAGAGAGTGTTCCCTGTGAAGATATACATGTGTTTGGGTGCATGTGGAGGCAGAGGTCCATGTCCTCAATGACTTTATTTTTTGAAACAGCCTTGAATTGAACCTGGAATCACTTATTGGCTTGACTGGCTAGCAAACCCCCAGGGCTCCTCTGTCTCTGCCTGCCTGGTGCTGGGATTGCAGATGTGCTCTGCCACCCCAGGCTTTCTGCACGAGAGCTGGGGATATACACTTCAGAACAAGCACTTTGCTGACTAAGCTATCGCTTCATCCCCTTCCTTCCTCTCTTTATTTGAGAGAGTCTCACTGTGTAGCCCTGGCTGGCCCAGAACTCACAGAGATCCACCTACCCCTGTCTCCTGAGACTGGAATTGAATGCACTACCATACTTGTCTGCAATTCATCCCATCCCTCCTTCCCTCCCCCTTTGCTCCCTCCCTCCCCCTCCCTCACTCCTTCCTTTTTTATTTGGAGACAAGGTCTCATACATCCCAGGCTAGACTTGAAATCACTGTATCCAATGATGACCTTGAATTTCTGACCCTCTTGCTTCCACCTCCTGGGTGCTGGGGTTACAGTTAAGCACTATCACACCCAGTTTGGTCTTGTCTTGTCTTTTCCTTTTCTTTTCAAAATGGGATCTTATGTTGCTCAGGCTGGCTTTAACTCTAGGGTTAAGTGATTCTTCTCCCTTAGCCTTCCTGGAGGTTGTGAACATAAACACACATTACACTCTCCAGTTGAGTTTTCATTTTTTAGTTTTAGAGATGATCTTACTTTGTAGCTTAAGCTGTCCTGAGACTCTGTATAGCCCAGGCTGGCCTTAAACATTCAGCATCCTCCTGTGTTAGCCTCCTGAGTGCTGGGATTGTGGATGTGAGTCTGCTTGACCTTATTTTCACATGTGCTGAAAGAAGACTTTTGCTTAATTTTCATTCATTTTATTTATTCATGAATTAAGTTGGCCACACTGAGCAACTTTACATAGCAAATAGTATTATTACTGTTTAACTGATAAAATTGTACACAATTGCATGTTAACATCTGCTGTTTTTCCCATGCATTTTTGGTGCAGGATTTTGTTAGGGTATTGGTTTGGGGATGCACATGGATTATATATGTCCAGAAATACCTTTTGACAGGGAGGATAGTAGACATTACTTTAGGTTCTTCTATTTATCTATAGAGGTTTTCTTCCTTCTGGAACAGAGATGCAGCATGTGTCTTGTTTTCTTTCAGATTTGGAGTCCAGATTCAAGACCCACACTTCATCTGCAGACAAGGACATTTATGAGGTCTATTCATTACAATGGGAATTGATGGAGAAAATTAAAAGCCGCAACCATCAAGGTTCTAGTCTTAGAGATGATTGGGAATATGAAAGCAAGACTGAGCAACAAAAGGAGCCACCGGAAGATTATTTTGGGCAGTTGAAAATTACCTCTGAAAAGAGCACATACAAAAAGCACAGTTTCCTTACTGAGTATCAGAAAGTTCAGAATGGAGAAAAGTTCTATGAATGTCAAGAGTGTAGTAAGACCTTTATCCGGCGCTCAACACTTAGTCAACACTTGAGAATCCATACTGGTGAGAAACCTTTTAAATGCAAAGAATGTGGGCAGCCCTTCAGACAGCGTGCACACCTTATCCGACACCACAAGCTCCATACTGGTGAGAAGCCCTACGGGTGTAAGGACTGTGGGAAGGCCTTCACAGTACTCCAGGAACTCACTCAGCATCAGCGACTCCACACTGGTGAGAAGCCGTATGAATGCAAGGAGTGTGGCAAGGCCTTCCGGGTCCATCAGCAGCTGGCTCGGCATCAGAGGATCCACACTGGGGAGAAGCCTTATGAGTGCAAAGACTGTGGGAAGACCTTCAGACAGTGTACACACCTTACCCGACACCAGAGACTTCACACTTCTGAAAAGCTGTACGAATGTAAAGAGTGTGGAAAAGCCTTTGTGTGTGGCCCAGACCTCCGAGTACATCAGAAAATTCACTTTGGTGAGAAGCCCTATGCTTGTAAGGACTGTGGTAAGTCGTTCAGAATATGCCAACAGCTGACTGTCCATCAGAGTATCCATACTGGGGAGAAACCCTATGAATGTAAGGAATGTGGGAAGGCCTTCAGGTTGAGGCAGCAGCTTGTTCGCCATCAGAGAATTCATACTCGTGAGAAGCCCTATGAATGTCTAGAATGTTGGAAGACCTTCAGTAGTTACTCGCAGCTGATTTCACATCAGAGCATTCATGTTGGGGAGAGACCCTATGAGTGTGAAGAATGTGGGAAAGCATTCAGACTGTACTCCCAGCTCACTCAGCATCATAGCATCCACACTGGTGAGAAGCCTTATGAATGCAAAGAGTGTAGGAAGCCTTTCAGACTGCTCTCCCAGCTCACTCAGCACCAGAGCATTCACACGGGTGAGAAGCCTTATGAATGTAAGGACTGTGGGAAGGCTTTTAGACTCTATTCATTTCTTTCTCAACACCAGAGGATCCACACTGGAGAGAAGCCTTACAAATGTAAGGAGTGTAAGAAGGCCTTCAGGCAGCACTCACATCTCACTCAGCATCAGAAGATCCACAGTGGAACTTAAGCAAAACCTCACTCAGTTCTGTGTTATGTTACAAAGTGTCAGGAAATCCATTTATGAGAATAATTCATTTTATGCGTAGAAGCGTAAGAAAGACTGTGTTGCTTTAAAAGCTCCTTGTTCTCACATAAATGTTACCTACATTCAACAAATTTCTGTGGAAAAATAATTTGATGAATGTAGGGAATCTTTAGCCTTATCAGTTGTCATCTCTGTCTAATGACTCTCTTACCATTGTGATACTGGACAGGACACTAAATATTAATGCCCTGTTTTGCTCACTCTCAAAATGATGATAATAGTACTTGCATGTGTTATTTATTGCTATGTAACAAATTACTAGAAAAACAGTTTAGATAATATACATTTATTATCTAAAAATTTCTATTGATGGAGAGTTCAGGCAAGCCTTAGGTAGGTCTTTGGGATTTCACCTAAGGCTGGGCTTTCATCTGAAGGCTTAAATAGAGAAGGATCCACATCAAAGGTAACGGGCTGGACACCTGACACACCTGAACTCTTTGAGAGCTGATACATCGAAATCCTCAGTTTGTGGATGGCCATTGGCTGAGAGATGGGGGAAGTTCCTGGCCACATTGACCATCTCAATGTGGCTGCTGCTTTGTTTTCCTTTGAGGGAGGGTTTCTTTGTGTATCCCTGACTGTCCTAGAACTTACTCTGTTGACCAGATTGGCCTTGAACTCACAGAGATTTGCTTGCCTCTGCCTCTAAGTGCTGGAATAAAAGGCATCTGTCACCAACACCCAGCATGTTCACTGAGATTGAGGAATCCAAGAAAGGGGGCTGCTAGCAAGATGGAAGTCAGCTGGAAAGACTAAGTTATAAACTGTGTAATCATAAAAGAAACAATCCATTATTTTACCACCTTCTACTGGTTAAAAATACTTCTCAGACTCAAGAAGGTTGCATGAAATTGAATAATACTACTACAAGACAGGGACCAGTTATACAAGTTTAGAGCCCACGTTCTCTTCTGCAGAATAGAATTGATTTAAGAATGAATTAGTTGGGGCTGGAGAGATGGCTCAGAGGTTAAGAGCACCGTCTGCTCTTCCAGAGGACCCGGGTTCGATTCCCAGCACCCACATGGCAGCTAACAACTGTCTGTAGTTCCAGTTCCAGGCAAACACCAAGGCAAATAAATAAATAAATAAAGTTAAAAAAAAAAAACTTAACTGTTAAAGGATCTGAGGCAATGGCTTCTTCAAACCTAACAAAGATTATTTAGAATCCCTTCTTTGACCAAATTCAAGATGAATCGTATAATCTCAAGGATAGCATAAAAGACAAGTAGTAACTTGGAAACTTTGTTTTTATTCATATGCATATGTAAATACTGGGGCTGGGGATCTGGCTTAGTGCTTAGAGTGCATGCTGTAGTTTGGATCCCCAGAACCCATGTTAAGTGCCGGGTAGATGTGGTAGCTCTTCTGTAATTCCAGCCTCTGGAGGTAGAGACTGCATGGCCAAAGCAAGTTGTCTAGCAAGACCATATTAGTCATATCAGTGAACTCTAGGTTAGATGAAGAGACCCTGCTTATGCATACAGTGGAGGAGTGATTGAATGAGGTTCCTCAGGCCTCCACATGCACCTGTGTGCACATTCACCTATACACATACGCTCATATACAAATATAAATCATATAAATGCATACCTCATACATACAAATGTAACATTTGACAGCATACTTTTGATGATCAAATTGCTGTATTTTCTTTTTAAATTTTTTTATTTTTTTAAACTTTATTTATTTATTTATTTGCCTTGGTGTTTGCCTGGAGCTGGAACTACAGACAGTTGTTAGCTGCCATGTGGGTGCTGGGAATCGAACCCGGGTCCTCTGGAAGAGCAGATGGTGCTCTTAACCGCTGAGCCATCTCTCCAGTCCCCAAATTGCTGTATTTTCAACCTGTGTTTCATCAAGCTAAATCTTTTGATATGACGCTGCTAGTACTTTGGTAATTATCATGGTTATGGCTACACAATCTAGTAAGCAATAGATGATAGGACACCAACTCTATCATCTGTCTGTCTATCTCTATCATCCATCTATCTACCTATCTGTCTATCTATTATTTATTTATATTTTGACACTGGGCCTTACCATATTGCCCTGGCTGACCTGGATTCTATAGCCAGGTTGGCTTAGAACTCACAGAGATTGGTTTGCCTCTGACTCCACGTGCTGAGATAAAAGGATGCTACCTAATATCACCTTAAATTAGCAGATGAAAGCAAAATGAGTGTTTGTTTTTTCTCTTCCATGTGATCCACTTTTCTGTGTCAACAAGTATTCATCAAGTTCAAGTGTTTTTTTTTTTTTTCTAAGCAAAATTAAGCAGTAAATGCAGAAAAAGAAAGAGATAGAATGGGAGGGAGGGGCTCATCATTCTTTAGATCCCTGTAGAATTATGGGCCAGAAAACGATCTTCAGGGGCTGGAGAGATGGCTCAGCGGTTAAGAGCACCGTCTGCTCTTCCAGAGGACCTGGGTTCGATTCCCAGCACCCACATGGCAGCTAACAACTGTCTGTAGTTCCACTTCCAGGCAAACACCAAGGCAAATAAATAAATAAATAAAGTTTTTAAAAAAAAAAAAAAAAAAGAAAACGATCTTCAATGAATACTAGATTTGTTATGTAAAAGATCTTATGACCACTTCTGAACCTTTCATCAATTTTAACCTAAATAAAGTGTGACCATCAGACATTGCCACCTCCTGATAGACCACAGCAGGACTGCCAAGGTGGCAAAGTAGTTCACCTTTTAAATTCTTTAAAACCAAGAGCTCCAGGAATGGATGGGCAGAGCAGACTCAACGTGAGGAAGCATGCAGTCTGACCAACATTGATAAAGTTCTATAAAACAACTCACCTGATTTCCACGGCTCTGTGTGGCATGAACAGGCACTGTAATAACAGCTGAATGAAGTATGTGGGCATTACTTTGAAATAGTTTGGAGAGAAAATGTAAAAGCAATTTGGAGACAAAGTGTCAAGGGGATTACAAATATGTTACAGATGCATTCGGAAACAAGATATACCAATGGAAACAAGATATACCAATGTGCCTCTCTGGAGAGCCAGGTGTGGGCCATTGACACACATAAGCTGTGCTCTGGACTAAGGCAGGAAGATTGCTAGTTCAAAGCTAGTCTGGGTCACATAGCAAGGGTATGTGTAAAATGAAAGGGGAAAAAATCCAGCAAAAGAAAGGGAGTTGATAAAACCAGGCCTCTAGTGCTGGACAACTGTAACACCAACACTCCAGGCAGAGGCAGGCAGATCACTGGGTTTGAGACCAGCCTGGTCTACAGAGTGAGTGTCGGGACAGCCAAGACAACAAAGATAAATCTCTTTTAAAAAATGGAGTTGAGAAAATGAGTCTAGAGTGGCAAAACATTGCTAGTGACTGATTTCAGTTCTTTGATCATGGAGGGCCACTGTTCCATTTCCACTTTGTACATCTCTGAAATTTCAATATTTTAACAACCAAAGCAAATTGGAAATGATGAGATGCCTGAATATTTAAACTGGTTGAATACCACCAAATTGACAAACAGGCAAGTGGTACCCTTTGATATGCCAAGAAAGTTCTTTGTGGGCTTGTTACGTAAACTAGGTGCTGACTATTAAGAGTTGTGTAATAAATGAATCTACTACTAAGGCAAGCTTTAGGAAATGACCAGCCCTTAACCTAATCTTAAATTTCAGATTAACTTCAGGTTAAAATAAGCTTGATTAAAAAAAAAAAAAAAAAAAAAAAAAAAAAACAGCTAGTTAGATGTGATGTCACACTGTGGTACCAGCACTCAGAAGGCCAATAGAGGAGATGAAGGGGTTTAAGGTTAGCTACACAGGGAGACCCTGGTACAAGAAATAGTAATTGTGCGGCTGGAGAGATGGCTCAGCGGTTAAGAGCACCGTCTACTCTTCCAAAGGACCCAGGTTCAATTCCCAGCACCCACATGGCAGCTCACAACTGTCTGTAGTTCCAGTTCCAGGCAAACACCAAGGCAAATAAATAAATAAATAAAAGTGTTTTTTTTTTTTTTAAAAGAAAGAAATAGTAATTGTAGAAATGATGTCAGAAACTAGACCATGTCAGGGGATGGCTCAGTTAGCAACATAAATGATGCTAAAGCATGATACCTTGGAATCTCTGGCAACCAAGGAGAAACCAGCTGTGTTTTTTTTCATCTGTCTGTAACCCCCCCACCCCAGGGCAGGGAAGCAGCGATGGCGCTTTAAACTTGCCTGTAAGACCAACTGGCAACCACTGAGGCTCCAGGTCCAGTGAAGACTCAAAATGAAAAGGCAGGCTGGGCATGGTGGTGCAGGCCTTTAATTCCAGTACTCTACGGCAGAGTCAGATGCACCTCTGTGAATTTGAGGTCAGCTTGGTCTACATAACGTGTTCCAGGCCAGCCAGGGCTCCATAGTGACAGTCTATCTAAAAAATATAAAAATGAGATAGAAAGCTGCTGAGGAAGACCTCTGATGTCAATTTCTCATCTCCAGATATGTGTGCGCGCACACACACACACACAAGAATAGACTAAGATAATTTCAAAAATAATAACATCTAGACAAGCTTTATGTCTCAAAGCCATGTTCTTCCTAAGTCTACATGAAGTATGTTCGAACTTATTACAAAACTTAACCTCTGAGTGTATAGAATGAAGACAGGACTACTCCATAGTATGACTAAGTACAAGTAAAATTGTATATACAAGGGAGAATAAATACAGCCAGGGGCATCTGGAAGAGTCCAGAGCAGGGAGAGAAAGTGGAAGACTGAACTTGGCCAGCAGATAGAACCAGGTCATGGGGAGATGTGGACAGGACAAGAGAGGAGACCAAGAAGCAGCCAAGAGCACGCATGGCTGGAATGACAGGGTCATGTAAGAATGAGAGGCTACGGGGAAGGGAGCCCATGAGCTGCAGGTTAGGGTATGGGTGCCGTGAGAAGAGCTGAGGAGCCAGGATGCCAGCATGGACTCTGTAACAGGCACATGTGATGCCAAGGGAGCCTAGAGGTCAGTGTGCGCGCTAGTGTACTAATAGGCATGGCAGTTAGCTACTTGTTCCCAGTTTGTTTTGGACTTGACATTCCAGCCTTTTTGCTAATACAGGCCAACAGAATCTCTTCTGGAAGTACTTCTTGGCTGAAATCAGGGTGTTATGGTCAGAGTCCAGGAAGGCTGGGGTGCTGGTCAAAGGAGTGCAGCCTGGGGGACATCTGCTTCACTAGCTGTCCAGGTTCCCAAGGACCACCTGGTGCTGTCATGTGGCGGGCAGTTCGGGAGCAGTTTTCAGCTTGAGTTGATTGGAAATCTATTGGGACAGATCTAGGGACAGAAGATTCAGGCATTGTGGAGGGAGATCTAGAGACATAGCTTTGGGGTCTCAGGACCCTGAATGGGGCATGGCCGGTCCCCTTGAGGACCCTGGGCATGCTGCTCTTTCTTCTTGCTTTGTTCCTGCATTCTTGGGGATCAGCCCATCCTGCATGGGACAGTTCCACTCTCCAAGAATTATCTTAAGGTTCAATTTGTATTAGTGAGTGTTTTTATACCCCCTTGATAAATATTAATCCTTTATGTAATATATTGCAAATAAATAATTCTGCAATATCTGGTGCCCATGTAGGTGCAGTTCTTCATGCTGGCCAGGCCAGGGGCCACTGCTGAGAGAGGCTAGGTTAGGCGGAAATCACACCACAGATCCAGCTGGCTCGCATCTGCACTTTTGTCTCCAGGCTCCAGAGGTGTGTAACCACGCCTCCTCTGCGGTTTACCTGTAGCCACGCAAGATCTGTCAGCAAGAACAAACAGCTGATAATGTTTGTGTCCTTTAATGTGTGTTTGCAGTAAATTGTTCTGATTTTGTGAGAAATTGCCTTTCATAAGGTTTTCTTTTTATTATTATTATTATTAACAAAGAAGTCACACTTTCTAACCTTGTATATCCTTATTCAAGGTCCCTTCCCCCTCCCAACACATCAGTTCATTCTCTCTTCTCCACAACTCCCCATCCCCTCCCTGGGCAGGTGGCTGGCAGTCCCATTGTCCTACTGTCCCAATATCGCTTAGTTCAGCCTCCACTCCTGGCAAATCCACTTTTCTCCCCTCAACCTCAAGACTGAGTCTAGGGGGAGTGTGATCCAAGGAGTCAGTCGGTGCTCTTAACCGCTGAGCCATCTCTCCAGCCCCTCATAAGGTTATTTTCATAGAAAGATGAACTTTTAGTCCAGTGCCTTGACCACTTTGAACGATGCCTGTGACATCTGCTGGCCAAACATTGCCATTACATCTAGTCTGAGGTAATTTTTTTTTTTTTAAAGACATCCTGGGCTGCATGAGTCTTTGCCTTGTTTTTTTTTTTTTTTTTAAATATTTATTATGTATACAGTTTACAGAAGATGGTACCAGATCTCATTATAGATGGTTGTGAGCCACCATGTGGTTGCTGGGAATTGAACTCAGGACCCCTGGAAGAATAGCCAGTGTTCTTAACCTCTGAGCCATCTCTCCAGCCAGTCTGAGGTAATTGTATGTATATCTATCTTTATCTATTTACAACGGCAGACAATACAAATTCCTAAGAATTTAGAATTTTTTGCTGTTATAATCCAGAGCTTCTTGCATGATTATATTTTTGAGAGCTTCATGCTCTTAGTCCTGTTACTTTTTTACTTGATTCTATATTTTATAATGTCAAAAAAATGGCCAGACAGCTATTCTAAATATGAGACTTTAATTGGTATAATGGAAGACTTTAAGCCTAAGAATGAGCAGTTGCTCTCTGAAGTGCGTAATATGGAATCTACAAAAGATAAGTTGGCAGGCAAAGTTACTTTTCTGGAAATTGGTCATGACAAATTTTCAGATAGATCTTCTTAGGCATAAATTTTAAGACCATGCAGGAAGAGTGTAGACTTTATGTTAATGATGAGAATAAGAAACTCATTACTTCCATGGAATCATTAGAAATATTGGCTATTCAAGAGATTCAGACCCTGGAGAAATCAATGGTTTCCAAATGTCAACAATGGGAGGACCATGTTGTAATAATTAAGAAGAATATTAAGGCACTGTCAACCCAGAACAGTTCAGGACGAACCATCACTGAAATCTTATAGTGATGGGGATGATTTGCCTAAAATAGTGAACATGAGGGCTATTCCCTTATCACCTCCTATGACCTATTCAGGTACCATTCAGAAAAAGAATACATATAGCAAATGTCCAGAATTCATGGAGTACAATTATGAGCCTATTCATATGGGAGATATAAAGTATATCAAGAAAGCCATATTACTTCGTGGAACCCACTCTACATATGTAAAACAAATATTAAGTATATGTCAACAAAAAATAGAATAACTCTTAATGATTTGATACAGTTAACAGCTGCTGTATTGGACTATAGCCAACATTTACAATGGAGAAATTGGCTGAAGGAAGAGGCTAGGGCCATAGAGCTTCAGGGGAAAGTTAGGGATTTTGACATCTCTCAAGACCAAATCCTTGGTGAAGGCTCGTTTGCTGATGTGAAAGTTTAGACTACTTATAATGAACATACATTGCTGTTATGCTGTACTGATGCTTTGAATGCTTGGGGAAAGATTTTAAACCCAAGATGGAAAATTGAGCCATACACCAAGGTCAGGCAAGACTTAAAAGAACCTTATACTGACTTCCTGCAGAAGCTGACCAAGGCAATACATAGAACAGTATCAGATCTAGAAGTTAGAAAGCAATTACTGCTTTCCTTGGCTTTTGACATTGTCAATCTAGAATGTAAAAGAATGCTTATGCCACTAAAGATGAGATCTGCATCTATGGAGGAATGCATTCAGTGTGCAATCAATGCTGAGTCTCTCCATTATGGTGAAGGGAATTGGGTCAGTCAAGCCATTTCCAATGTTAGGGTAAGGAATCAAGGTATCAAATGCTTTGTAATAAACCAGGCCATATAAGAAGGGTTTGTGTACAAAGCATTCCTGGGAAAAATGTCCTTCTTAGGAATGATTCAAACAGAAGTTACCTCCTTCTGGGTTATACAGAAGTTGTGTCAAAGGCTGACATTGGACTAATGAGTGTAGATCTACAAGAGACAAACAATAGAAAAAACTTCTGAGATAAACTAACCTGTCTACTTTAAGGATGTGCTGACTTCAGAACGGAAGCCAAGATATGTGCTTCAGCAGGAAAGGGGCTTTGCTTTTGTTTCCACAGGAGAAGAAAAAATAAATTAATAAAGATCTGATCTGAAAAGGAGACACCTCCCAAAGAGGAGAAGTAAAGGCCCATCAATCAATATTACAATTGGATACATGATAAGGAAAACTCACCTAACAAGGCTGGGCAGGCTTTCATTTTTGTCTTCACAGAAGGATAGATGTAACTGTCTTTAAGAAATTGAAAGGAGGGGGCTGGAGAGATGGCTCAGAGGTTAAGAGCACCCTCTGCTCTTCCAGAGGACCCGGGTTCGATTCCCAGCACCCACATGGCAGCTAACAACTGTCTGTAGTTCCAGTTCCAGGCAAACACCAAGGCAAATAAATAAATAATAAATAAAGTTTTTTTAAAAAAAAAAAAAAAGAAAAAAAGAAATTGAAAGGATGCTGGATGCTTAGACACCTAAGGCTGAAAGGAGGTTAATTATGAAAGAATTAGAAGCAAAGGAATATAATGCCAATTGGTACCAATATACACTACAGGGTAAATCCTCGATTGTCATTGCTTAACACCTATATCTCTTTTTTAAATGTGGTCGTGATTTAATTATAAATCAAGCTGGCTTTGGAGTTGGAGTAAGTGGCTTTCTCCATCTCTAAAGCCAAGCACGTTGGTAAAGGAAATTTTTTTTTAAACTTTATTCATTTATTTATTTGCCTTGGTGTTTGCCTGAAACTGGAACTACAGACAGTTGTTAGCTGCCATGTGGGTGCTGAGAATCGAACCCGGGTCCTCTGGAAGAGCAGATGGTGCTCTTAACCGCTGAGCCATCTCTCCAGCCCCGGTAAAGGAAAATTTAAGAGATTCTGTCTCATATCAGAAAAGCCACCTGGTGTGGGACAGAAGACAGCCATAATAAATAGGGACCAATATTATTGTAATTTTATTTCTAATCCTATTTCTCTGTGCATTTATTTCTTCTTAATTTTAAAACCTTCTTTGCATATAATTTTCTCCTGAAAATATAAATTTTTTATTTGATATTAATGATGTTTAAGTTTTCTACTGTAAATAACAATTTCTCTTACCAGGAATCTCCAAAGCATCCAGAAAAAAGATGGGGCCTTATCACAATGATTCTACCTAGTCTATAATAAAAACAAAAACAAACAAAAACAAAAAACTGGTGTACACCACTCAGTGATTGCTTTTGAAATATAGACTATGCAGGATGATTGCAAGATAGCTCTCTATGATTATCCTTCATGTCACATCTTTAACAAGAATTCCAGTACTCTGTGAATGATTATAGGTGTTTATAGTCAGTCTATTAGGACCTAACCACTGTCTTAGTTTTTATAGGACCCCACAGAGATACTGCTACCCACAAGTCAGCAGGAAGCAACATTATGAAAAACTACACCCCGGGGCTGGAGAGATGGCTCAGAGGTTAAGAGCACTGACTGTTCTTCCAGAGGTCCTGAGTTCAATTCCCAGCAAAACCACATGGTGGCTCACAACCATCTATGATGAGGTCTGGCGCCCTCTTCTGTAAAACTGTATGCATAATAAATAAATAAATCAAAAAAAAAATTTAAAAAAAAAAAAGTAAGAGAAAAGGGAGTAGATAGGACGGATATAGGTAGATAATTGTATTTACCTGTTAACAATTATTAAACAAATATGAGCCAAGGACAATTTGCACTGGTATAGATGCTTGTATATTGATACAAATGTAAAGTTATTTTATATATCTGATTGAGACAATTTATATATTGATACAAATTTAAATATGAAAATTTTTATATGTCTAAGGTAATTTGTATATTGATACAAAATTGAATCGATAACTGCCATATTTTGCACATGCTCCTACCTGTTTAAAGTATTTTGTACATTGATGCATATTGAGCATATTATTGTCATTCCCACTATGCAATTTCTACCTCTTTATTTATACTAGTCATAACATATAATTATACTAGTCATAATATATACATATATTCTATTTTTGTTTAAGATATTTGTATATATATTACACATTTAATAAAACCTGAATATTAAGGAGAGAGCACCCAGTCAAATCCTATTCTTCAGAAAATTCTTTTTTTTTTTTTTTTTTTTTTTTTTTTTAAACTTTATTTATTTACTTATTTATTTGCTTTGGTGTTTGCCTGGAACTGGAACTATAGACAGTTGTTAGCTGCCATGTGGGTGCTGGGAATCGAACCCGGGTCCTCTGGAAGAGCAGACAGTGCTCTTAACCACTGAGCCATCTCTCCAGCCCCCAGAAAATTCTTAAACCTTCCTTGAATACAAAGATAAACAGCTGAGTCAGTTAGACACACCTTTAATCCCACAACTCCAGAAACAGAACTTCCTCTGTTTCTGTGAGTTGAAGGCTACACACCTTTAATCCTAACCTGGATGGGTATATAAAGGCTGTAGAAACCCAGAGAGAATAAAAGTGATTGGGAGAAGCAACAGGCAGAAGCGTCTGGCAGAAGCAACCAGGAGTGAGGCTGAGGAAGTTGCAAGACAGCTGGGTGAGAATTGACTGTGGTGCTTCCTCTCTCTGATATTTCAGCCTTCCCCCGATAATTGGCTCTGAGTCTCATTTGTGATACTACAGATGTTTTGTATACCTCTGCTTAAATATTTTGTATAACAATATATATTTAGGATACTGTTGTCATTTTGCACTATACATTTATCTTTGTTTAATGTTTATATGATTGTCATACTTGGAGTCATTATTCAGAAACTACACATCCCTTTATAGATTGTCTATTTTTATAATGTAAGCTTCAGTCTTTAGGATGATAAGAATTGCAGATCACAGTTACTTAGGTTTGCCATTTAATGGTCATGTTGTTTAGGTTTCTCAGATATATAGCAGAATATATCAGATACACAGGAGTCTTCAACCACTTCATAGACCTAGAGAATGTGACATTTAATGTTTTGTTATTCAGAATTTGGCCATGAGAGACACGACAACTCCTGGTATCACTGTTACTCAACATGGTGTTGAGTATTAAGGACATCTCACAAAGAGTTTATCTTCCTTGGTAGACAATGACCTGTTGGGCAAAAAAAAAAAAATACCCTTGCCTTGACTGCTGACAGTAAACATGCTGTCCAATCTGGACGAGCAGGATGAAGGATAGAGTCTGCTGAAACCTGCCAAGACAGGATAAGATGGTCTCTCAAAAATGCCCCAATTCTGAAAAGATCTGTCAGATATTGTGGGCCTGTACCCAAAAAAGGTGGATGCTCTAACTTTGCAGAAAAGCCATGGGTGACTGTCCGGGCAGCTGACTGTTGCTGTCCTCTCCTAAATCTTGGAAGCTACTCTCTTGTGCTTCCATCTTATTCAGATAATGTATTTTCCTTCTCAGGTCTCTGATAGGGTTGAAGACTAGATAGTTAAGGTTACCACCATCTCATATCTTTGATGTGGGGATGTCTTTCTGTATGTCGTGAATATCATTCTTTAAATAGAAGAACTGTTTTGGCCCATGGCAGACACCATAGGAGTAGGCAGAAAAATCAAAGCACAGATAGGGCAGAGTCAGAGAGATGTGATGCAGCCACCCATGATGCAAGATGTAACAAAATAGGTGAGCCATGGGCCACGTGG
The DNA here is from genome assembly GCA_004025045.1 of Sigmodon hispidus. NCBI lineage: Eukaryota > Metazoa > Chordata > Mammalia > Rodentia > Cricetidae > Sigmodon > Sigmodon hispidus. The sequence continues at coordinate 63,981 of PVIH01005744.1, read as the reverse complement.
CAGAACCGATTAATGGAAATGGGTTGAATTAAGATGAAAGAGCTAGCTAGCAATATGTGTGAGACATAGGCCAAGCAGGAATCAAATTAATATAAGCATCTTTGTGTTTCTTTGGGACTTCAGAATTGTTTGTCCAGATAAGTGGTACCATGGGGCTAGATGGTCTGGGACTAGGCCAGTCAAAAGCTGCCTTCTACATATCTTAGCTAAGAGCATTCAGGTATTGGATTCCTATTATTCAAGATAAACAGCCTTGAGTTAATTCATGTATATTGCAACTTACCAATATTCTAGACATTTAAGATATACCTCATGTTTGTTGTTAGTTATAGTTTGACCTTGTTTATATTATTGCCTTTCCCTCTCTTATCTTATATATTATATATATATAAGAACATTATCTTATATATTTCTATTGCATATAGTTGTATGCTTAGTATTATAACCTTCTTAGTTAGACAAAAAGGGGAGAGACAGTGAGATTCAGGCGTTGTTGAGGGAGATCTAGAGGCATAGCTTTGGGGTCTCAGGATCCTGAATGGCATGGCCAGTCCTCATTGAGGACCCCAGGGCATGCTGACCCTCCTTCCTGTTTTGTTCCTACATTCTTGGGGAGCAGATCAGATCATCCAGTGTGAGATAGTTCCACTCTCCAAGAATTGTCTTAAGGTTCAATTTGTATCAGTGAGTGTTTATATAACCCTTAATTAAATAATAATCCTCTATATGATATATTACAAGTGAATAATTCTGCTATAAGATGAAGTTAAGGCATTTAGGGGAAAAATCTTTGTTTTGGGGTATATATTTGAAACTTCCAGGCTTGTGGTTCTGGTAGCTTTAGGGAGGGGAGAGTTCCAGGACCAGGGAAAGAGCCCACCCATAGGAGTAGGCTCAGTTAGGAGCCTAACTTAAGCTGCTGCTTGACAGTACTTACCTGGAGCCATTTGACATAACTTACATGCTTACATGAACTTTTTAAGTTTACAAAAGGGATAAAAGTTTTTGATAATAATAGCATCATCATTATCTGTAATTCACACTGAAATATTTGTGTTTGTAAACAGCTAGAGAAGACTCATACCCTGCAATGCCAAGTGCTGGGATGATGGGCAGATGCCACCACACCCAGCTTTTTCTTCTTTAAAAGAATTGTTTATTTTGGGGGCTGTATGTGTGTGTGTGAATGCACATGTGGAGGTCAAAGGATAGTTTTGAGGAGTAATCCTTCTACAATGTAAGTCCTGGGGATGGAGAACTCAGGTTGTTAGGGCTAATAATAAATACCACTCCCCCATTTTTTTTTTTTTTTTACTGTGTAGCTCTGGGTCATGGGGATTTACATTTGGGTCATCAATAATGGCAAGGGCCTTTACTCAGTGAGTCATTTCATCAGCCGATTTAAGACACTTTATTTAGCAGGACCCTCAGAGTTGGTGTCCTAAATAGTTTCATGTCAACTTGACACAAAGCTAGAATCGTCTGAGAGGAAGAAACCCCAGCTGTAGGCAAGCCTGTAGGGCATTTTCTTAAGTAGTGATTGATGGGGGAGGGACCAGTCCACTGTGGATGGGGCCAGCCTTGAACTGGGGCCCTGAGTTATAAAAGAAAGCACGATCAAGCCATGAGAACAAGCCACTAAGCAGCATCCTCCATGGCTTCCACATCGGCTCCTGCCTCCCGGTTTCTGCCCTGTTTGAATTCTTGTCCCAACTTCCCTCAGTGGATTGTGAGTCAGGATATGTGAGGTAATAGACCCTTTCCTCCCAGATTGCTTTTGGTCAGTATCACAGCAAAGTTAGTATAACTTAACTAAGGCAGATGGCAGGGGCTGGTATAGCTTTGATGGTCCCTCTTAGGGGTCATTATTTTCATGAGCTAGGAGAGGTTCTGCAGGGTCTGAGAGACTCCAATCAGCACTGGAGCTCAGTTCATAAGGTATAAACAAGCAGGATGGGGGCAGAAAGAAGCCTACCTCATTCACCTGAAAGCGGATGTGATAGGATTCTGTCCTGCCAGGTTTCTGGGGAAGCAGTGACAGCCAAGCCCTGTGCTTGGGAGCCTGGAGGAGTGGACACTAGAGGGACAGCCATGATCCATTTCTGTCCCAGTCACCATGGAGGGAGAAGCTACGGGGAGCGCATTGCAACTGCTACTTCCCTAGAAGTGGCCAAGGTTGCCCTCAGGTGAGGACCAGGCAGGGTGACCAGAGTCCCCACACTCAACTGGGGATTAATTATCTAATGTGCATGATACCTGGGCTTCACTGGAGTAGGGGATAGGAATTGAACTCAGGTCCTCCAGAAGAACAGTCAGTGCTCTTAACCGCTGAGCCATCTCTCCAGCCCTGTTTGTTTGTTTTAAAGAAACCATTATTTTGTGTTTCTGCAATGGGACTTGGACATTTGGAGTTATGTTACCTTTTCATTTTTTCTCCAGAAAGCCAAGTGCCCCCCTAGTGGGGTGTACAATAATCAAGAGAGAACCTAGTCAGGAGCTGGTGTTTAGGGGCAGTCTCTAGCCCCAGTCTCCTCTGAGGTTCTGGTCAGCTCTGGCCTCCTGCCTGGTCTGGAGCTAGCCCTGGGACTGTGAAACTCCCCGTGCACACACACCTCACTCAGGGCCACCTCAGATTCCTCTCTGGATCTCCAACTCCCTGTAAGTCTTACATCAAGTCATAAACAATCAACTTTTACTGGGACTCCACTGCTTTTGGCAGATGCAACCTAAATTCTCCAGCTGTCACACACCTGAGCAGCCGATATGTTCCTCTTGAGGTGGTCAGTGTGTACAGTCTCTCATCCTTCATCCTTAGAACAATGGAAGTGTGACACTTCCTGGTCATGCCATAGTACATTGGGCCCAAAGTGCATCGGACCTGTATCTTTTATACTATGTCAAGAAACATAGCTCCTTGGTTTTGCTAAATATTCTTTAAATAGAAAATATTTATTACACCTCTCAGTGCTTAAAATATATAGATGTTATCTCAGCAAATGATACACAAAAATAAAAAAGAGCAATTACAACAAGAATTATGTCTGTCCTTGTTAATCCCACATACTGTCCAGTTATACAAGGATGTTACTCAGAATCTAAAAGGCTATGCATCAGCCAGGTGCACACTTCAGTTTGATCTCACAGACCCAGTGAACACACAGGAAACAGCTCCACAAAGGACAAGTGAGACTTCATCATATTTTTCTGAGATGATTTATTTTATATAACTTCAATCAAAACTAAGCACACAAAAACTCATGCTTCGAAAATATTGGGTTGTCATTATACACATGCTACTGATTCTTTGAATTTTCAGGAAGAGAGATTTAGGCCATAAGATACAGAAAACTACTTTGGATAAAAGATAATTCAGAAACAAAATCAGTAAAACAGCACACAGACAAGAGCTAAAATAACAGTGAGAAAACGGCACCTGCAGGACAACAGGACCAGCTGCCTGCTTCTGCGAATGCTTTATTGACACAGTGGTGTCCAGTCCCATTTGACCAGAAACGTACCTGACACTTTGACTGTGAGGTCATTTTGCTCTGGGAGCTGTGCTGAGTACCACAGACACTGAGAAGGATCTCTGGCCTCTGCCCACGAGACACAAGCAGCACTCGTCTTTAAAGTGACAAATAAAAAGCCTGTGGACACTGGCACATGTCTACTGGGGATGTGGTGCATGCAGATGAGAACCACTGGTTCAAACACAGCATGCTTCCATGCGGTGATGGCTGTGTGAAAACAGCCCCCAAAGCCTGAAACACTGTCCAACCCTTCATAAAACATCTGGTAACTATTTTAATATAAACAAGGGCAAATGACGTATGCTAGACTAAGACAATAAATTGTTAATGCGGTAATATGATCTCCTAGCTTCGTTTCTTCAAATGTCTCAAAAAACAACTCCAGTTTTACAAAAGGAGTCTGAAAATAATGTGCAATTCACAGAAACAAAGCTCAAATGTCCCACAGGCCCGGGAGATGCTCAGCCTCGCTGGCACTTAAGGAAGTACAAATGGAAGGCACGTTTTTCCGGTCCTGGTTTGTCAACCAGTTGGGAAACACACACACATTTCTGTTGAGGTAATTTCAAGCTTCACACAAAACAATAAGGCACCGAGTATGAGTACATTTAAAATCTACTATGTTAAGGCAAGGGATTCAATTGGCAGAAATTCACCTGCTTTACAGAAGCAGAAACACCAACATGTGTCAACCTAGGTCACTGTCGCTGTAAAGAATGGACTGAACACACACATGGCTTTGTGAATTATACAAGGCTGCACTCCCCTGCTGTGTGTACAATCATTCAGTACACTCTCTGCACCCATAACCTTGTGACCGGAAGGAGTCTAAGCCTGGGTGTGTGCCCCAACCACAGGGAGAATGGGAGCTTCCAAAGGTGAGCAGTGTGCTCACCACCGTCTCTCTAAAGAAATCACTAGATTATTCTTGCTTCCAGGTGCGTCATGATCCAGAGATTTGGGAGAGGACATTCAAGTCTTAAAAAAAGTCTGTGTACATGAGCAGAAAATTAAAGAGCTATCCTTCTAACACTGAGATCAGTACTAATATCACCTTTAAAAACTGCTTTTGTTAATTTAATTAATTCTTATAAAATGTGCAAGTTCTCTTTTTAGAAGTTAAAATTTTTAGATAGTTATTAAATTAATATACTAGTGCAGATTAAAATTCAGTGGTCATTTCTCCCTTTTAAAAACTACTTGCTGGGCTGGAGAGACGGCTCAGTTGGTAAAGTGTCTGCTGTGCAAGTGTGAGAACCCGAGTTCAAATCTCCCCAAACCCACAAGAAAAAGCCGAGTGATATGGCACCTGCTTTTAATTCCAGTGCTAAGAATGCAGAGCCAAGTGGGTCTCTGGGGTTCACTGGTCAGCCAGCTGAGCCCATTTGGCAAAAGCCCCAGCTCCTCACTAGGTCCTGTATCAAAAACCAAAGCAGATGGCGCTCGAGGCAGGAAGTCCTAGGTGAGCCTGCAGGCGCCACACACTTGTGCATACAACACACCCACTCACACCTGATTCTGTTATAAATTGTTCTGCAGTATTCTTTCTAATAGTTAGCAGTTTTACTTCAGACACGCACTGTTGTTGTTCAGCGTGAGGCAGGTGAACCCCACTAGATGGACTGCTCTCACGTGGAGTCTGTAGACAGGGATCATTTCCCTTCCCTGCATGCACCTGCTCGTCTCAAGTTTCTGCTTTATTATTTTATTACTTATTAGCTAGCATGTTCACAAAGACATCTGCACAGAGCACCACACTCCTCCTCTGCTGGAGATATTTCACAGTTTTGAAAATAACAAAGAAAGCAGCTATCTTTGGCTTTCGACGCTAAGGAAGTGGGTTTGTAAACAACCGACTTGATTTTAGATGCGGCACTTCCCCAAATTTGGTAAAAATGTTTGCTCCCTGCATTGTTGAGTGTCTTGTGTCCTGAAGAGGTAGAAGATTTTTGAGGTGTTGGACGACTCAGTTCTGGAGGAATTAGTATAGTTCCTTAGGCAGGTTCTCCTTGGTTTGAACCTCACTCAGGAAAACAATACTTTTCCAGGATTTAAGATACATTGTAAAAAGCAAAATATAAAAATACACTATCAAATGCTGTAAGTAAACATCCTATATCTTACTAAATTGAAGCATAATATATATTTCAATAATATGACTAAGAAAATACTCTGGAAAATAATGCTTCTCTATGTCAGATATACATAGATATACATAAAAGCTGAATACATATAAACACCCTACCTTACTAAAACTGAAAAATATATATGTATATATATGTAAAAATATTTTTAAATAATAATTTCCAAGAGTTAGGCATACAGTAGAGAGCTTAGTATTAGGTTTCAATCGGTGCATTTCTCATTCCACAAATTCAGGGAAAGAGCAGTTCATGGCTTCATAAAGCCACGATGTCAATGACAATGTATTTCCCATGACAGTCTCAGCTCACAGCCTTGTGCTACCCAGCGGTGCAGACATGTTCCCTACACCTGAGTAAGCCCATGTCATGGTACTAAAGCCCACTGTGGACTTCTGCTCAGATCCTCCATCACATGAGACGAGGTACACAGTTAGGGGGGCCAGGCTGTAAGAGCTGGTGGTACTGCAGAGGGGGATGGTTGGGCCTCCAGGCGGGCGAAACCTAGTCTCTGCCTGTCCAACCACTTTAGTTCAGGAACAATTCCTGTTCATCTTCTACACAACACTCGTGTCATTGAGATCCTCACTTCCCAGCTTCTGACTAGAAGAAGGCCTATGAATGAAAGCTTTCTGTTGTTCTCAGAAAGGATTAATTACTTAACAGTCAATGCAAAATGTCCTCACAGCTACTGGACACGGAAGTGTGTCCTTTCATAAGATTGTCATATAACAGTTCACAGTTTTGAAAAAAACAAAAAGCAGCTATCTTCTTTGGCATACCCTTTTCCCCCCTCAAAGCATCCTTCAAGCTAGCCTCCCATTTGTGATCCCAGGGGCTTGTCTTACAGGAACGTACCCCCACACCCACTTCAAATACTAGCTGGATGCTATCCTACAAATTATATACATCTTCACAGTATAACTACACATGACCCTAACAGTGCTAATTTATAAAGAATTAAAGTCAGTCAGTAGCTTACCCTGCTCAAAGTTCTGAGGATGAGTAAAGGAGACACAGTTAAATTCTTTCACATCTACTCAGTCCAGTTCCCTTTACAGAATAAACTTGCAAATATTTCATGAGATCCGAGTGGGATGTAGGAAGAATACTGTATGTTTAACACACGTGTGACCTTCCCTATGAAAAATCACATTTGTACGGTGGTTATAAATTTTCTCTTGAGAGTTAACAACCAATTTTTCTGACATTAGTACCTCCTCAGTTTTTCCTGGTGTGAATTCCTTGAGGCATATTTGGCTTTGGGCCACTGAAAGAACATTCTTACTTTATTTACATTCATGAGAATTTCCAGTTTTTCATGAACTAAAGTCTCACCATAAATTCTAGAATAATTAAACCAACTTCCAACTTCTGTAACTATAAAGTTTCTTCTTCTGGTGATAAGTGTCCGATCATTTCAGACCCTCAGTGGTTTTTGAGTGTGAATTCCAATGCTAATGAGAAGCCCTATGCTGTTGTTTGCCCACATTTGTTAGCCATCAGAGGCTTTTTTGAACTGTCTGAGTTTTCTTTTCTTTTCTTTTTTTTAAGCTTTATTTTTTATAACTTTATTTATTTATTTATTTGCCTTGGTGTTTGCCTGGAACTGGAACTACAGACAGTTGTGAGCTGCCATGTGGGTGCTGGGAATCGAACCCGGGTCCTCTGGAAGAGCAGATGGTGCTCTTAACCGCTGAGCCATCTCTCCAGCCCCCTGTCTGAGTTTTCTGAAAGCAGTGCTTTTTCATTCACTCCTCTTCCCTGTATGAATTCTCTGATGTTGGGTAAGGTGAGACCCACGGATGAAGGCCTTCCCGCATTGCTTACACTTGTAGGGTTTCTCCCCAGTATGGATTTTGTGGTGGCGGCTAAGCTCGGAGCTCCGGCCGAAGGTCTTCCCGCACTCTTTACACTCATAGGGTTTCTCACCACTGTGGCTTCTTTCATGATGTGTTAGTTCTGATCTTCGAATGAAGGCCTTCCCACACTCCTGACACTTGTGGGGTCTATCGCCAGTATGAACTTTCTGATGTCTGAGGAGTTCTGTGGTACAGGTAAAGGACTTCCCACATTCCTTACATTTATAGGGTTTATCACCAGCATGGGCTCTCTGGTGTCGGGCAAGTTCCGAGCCACGTCGATAGCCTTTGCCACATTCCTTACATTTATAGGGCTTCTCCCCGGTGTGAACACTCTGATGTCGAAGAAGATGTGACTCAGAGATGAAGCCTTTCCCACACTCTTTACACTTGTGGGGCTTCTCCCCGGTGTGAACCATCTGGTGTAAAGTGAGCTGTGAGGCGCAGCTGTAGACTTTGTCACAGAGCTTACACTCATAGCGCCTCGCCCCAGCGTGAGTGAGCTGGTGAAGACTAAGCTGTGTGTCATAACGGAAGGCCTTCCCGCACTCCTTACACACATGAGGCTTCTCCCCAGTGTGGATTCGCTGGTGACGGAGAAGATGTGAGGGGCGGGTGAAGGCCTTCCCACATTCCTTACATTCAAAGCACTTCTCATCAGTGTGAACCCTCTGGTGAAGGCTCAGCTGTGCATTAGACGGAAAAGCCTTCCCACACTCCTTACACTTAAAGGGTTTCTCACCTAGATGCAACTTTTGATGGTGGCTGAGCTGTGAGGTGGAATGGAACCCTTTCCCACACTCCTTACACTTATGAGGCTTCTCACTGCTCGGAGGTTTCAGAGGGTCAGAACCACACATGAGGGCACTTTTCTTATTTTCATTGCTTTTTTTGCCTTCATGAAGTCTCTGATGCACAATCAAGTCTGACCTAGAGCTAAAGACTTTCCCACACCGGGCACACTTAGCACCTTTATCCTTACTGTGAATTTGCTCGTGTTCAATGAGACACGATGGGCACATGAACGTTTTCTTACATTTCTTGCATTCACAGGGTTTTTCTCTAGGGTGAGCTTCTCTATGGACGGTGCACTGGTTAGAGCCGGGCCTCTCCACAGAGGTCACTGCAGGTTGTCTCAAACGGCCCTCCTGACGGTCCTGTTGCCTCTCCATCTGGCCTGTGAGTTCTCTCTTGCCTCTGGCCCTGCTGTCCTCAAGGCTGGAGCGTGTGCCTTTCGTCTTCTGTTGCGATGGTTTAATTTTGTAACCATTCTTTTGAAGTGAGTTCTTGCCTTCTCTTATAGACGCCCGATCTGGAAGATGATGAGAGAGGAAGATCATTTTCACATTCAGGAGGGAATGCTGCTGGAGGCGACAGCTAAGGCAATGGAAATTTTTTTTTTTTAAACTTTTATTTTTTTATTTATTTATTTGCCTTGGTGTTTGCCTGGAACTGGAACTACAGACAGTTGTCAGCTGCCATGTGGGTGCTGGGAATCGAACCCGGGTCCTCTGGAAGAGCAGACGGTGCTCTTAACCGCTGAGCCATCTCTCCAGCCCCCGTGAAACCCTATCTTAAGCCCCCTCACAAAAGTGAGATCACAGCCCCCTTCAGCCAGTGCTTCCTCCTCACTCAGAATAACAGCTCCCACCAGGCAGCTGGAGACAGCTCGGGGTTACACTGCTGCTCTTGCAGAGGGCCAGGTTTGGTTCCTATAACCCACCCCAGGCAGTTCACAACCACACGGCTATATTAAAAAAAGGCTCTACTGAGGCCATTTTCATACAAATGTGTCAGTATGCTCTGGTCTCCGGCTCCCTTTAGTTTCCACCCCCTCTGCTTCCACACCACACATCAGTTCTCTGTCCCTTCCTCCATGAACTAAAGCCGCTCTCTGGACCACTCTGATTTCCCTTTGCCTGGCACTCTTTGGCGAGATGCTCCTCTGGTTTTCAGTAAGTGATCATGGCTCCAGGCCGAGTCTCACCAGGCTGGCCACCAGGCTCACCTGAGATGCCTATTTAACACATCAAGGTTGATGCTGGCCACCAGGTTCTCCCCCACCTCTCAGCACCAGCCATCCTGGCCGGAATGTCTCGCCGCCCCTACCCTAAACCTCTCTCCGCTTCTCTTTTCCTACAAAACCGACCGTTTTGGCTGTGTGGGTTTTTTGGTGCGCCTGCTCTCTCTGTTCTGGTTGCCCTTGGCTCCTGGTCCCCCCCCTCGGCCCCTTCTGCTTTCTCTCTTGCTCTTGCCTGCCTCCGCCCCTCCTCTCAGGGCCTGGTTCAGTCGCCAGCCATGTTCTGTCTGGACCCTTCCAGATGCCTCTGGCTGTGCTCTGCCTCGTATCTGCAATAAAGACTTTCTCTTCAACCACAGCTGGGAGCCATCATGTCCCCCGGTTTCCATTCAGCTATGAAAAGCCTAGACCGGGGCTGGAGAGATGGCTAAGGGGTTAGGGGCATTGACTGCTCTCCCACAGGACCCGGGTTCGATTCCCAGCACCCACATGGCAGCTCACAACTGTCTGTTACTTCTCTTCCACAGATCTGACACCTTCATAGCCATGCACATAAATAAAGCTAAATAAATTAAAAAAAAAAAAAACAACAACAACTTTTATTTATTTATTTGCTTGGTGTTTGCCTGGAACTGGGAACTGGAACTACAGACAGTTGTTAGCTGCCATGTGGTTGCTGGGAATTGAATTCCAGTCCTCTGGAAGAGCAGTCAGAGCTCTTAACTGCTGAGCCATCTGCCCAGCCCCTCATTGTTGAATTCTACACTAAAGAAATTTAGCATAAATTATGTTGAGAAAGAGAGAAGAGAGAGAGAGAGAGGAGGAGGAGAGAGAGGGAGGGAGGGAAGGAAAGAGAGAGACAGAGAGAGGGAAAAACAGAGACAGAGAGAACATTTGCACATACAGGCTAAAGACAACCATGAGTATCTTCCTTAGGAACACCACCTACCTCCTTTGAGACAGTTTCTTGTCAGCCTGCAGCTCACCCATCATGCTAGACTGGTGGCTAGCAAGCTCCAGCAATCCCCCTGCCTCGCCTTTCCCAGGCAGGGATTATATGTATACACTACCGTGCCTGGGATTGTTATGAGTTCTGGGGTAAATGAAGATCCTCATGCTCATGAGGAATGTATTTTACTGACTCAGGCTACATCCCAGCCCTTAACACAAATTCTTATTTAAAAAAAAAAAAAAAGTTTTCAAAAGTCAGAAAAGGAAGGAAAATTTCCCAGCTACCTCTGAGGCCAGTATCAGCTACAGTTTTCTGCTTGGACGGAAGAATTCTAAGGCCATTCAATGATAAGGAACAATTACACAGATTAGCAAAGAAGGGAAACAATCCATATGTCCAGCAGTGACCCAAGAGACAAAATGCAGCCTCGTCACCCCATCAAGACCAACAACATACAAAAATGAGAAGCTGGCCATGAAAATCAATTAGAGGCTGCTCATGCTGGCTGTGGACAGACTGCTACCAGGTCTGGCTGTGGTGAAACGTCTTACAGTTTGAGGCCTGTGATGGACACCAGGGTCCACAAATACTGACGCTTCTTTGCCCACTGCACACTTTAAATGGATGAGTTTATGACCCGTGAATTGTACTTCAATGAAGCTGCTTTAAGAATCCAAGAAGACGGGGCTGGAGAGATGGCTCAGCGGTTAAGAGCACTGACTGTTCTTCTGCAGGACCTGAGTTCAATTCCCAGCATCCACATGGCAGCTAACAACTGTCTGTGATTCCAAGATCTGACATCCTTGCACAGTTATACACGCAGGCAAAACACCAGTTCACATAAAGTAATAAAAATAATTAAAAAAAAAAAAAAAAGAATCCAAGAAGAAACTAGACTTAAAATACAGGTAAAATGGTTGTCACAGGGTTCTTCTTGGGGACAAGAAGGAACCATAACAAAAAAGGGGGAAGACTAGGAGAGTAAGAATTTGGAGCCTTGTGCTAACAGTGATCCTCACCCTACGGTCATGGCCCCTTTAGGAAACCTCCATCTCCAAAAGTATTTACATTACAATTCATAACAGAACAAAGTTACCGCTATAAAAATTATTTTATGGTTGGGGTCACCATAACATGAGGAACTGTATTAAAGGGTCCCAGCATTAGGGAGGTTGAGGACCACTGCACTACATCATCCTTTCTCCCTTAGGCTTTGGTTGCCAGGGAGCTTTCCCAGCAGCATCACCTAGGTGACAACCTGCTGGGTCTTCCCAAGTCACTCACCTGGATGCCATTCTTTCGCCTCATTCCTTATAACCATCCAGGACTCTTTCCCTTGCTCTAAAAGGGAGATCACACTTGGCTTAGTGTCAGCAAGACCTGTCCAAAGACAAAAGGGGAGGTTGACATTGTGTACATGTAAACATCAGCCTTTAATCCTAATCTCTGGGTCCAAGGACGGCCAGGGCTACACAGTGAGACTACGGTAAAATAAATCCATGATTATCAAGAGAGAAAAATGGCTTCAGACCTGAGAGACAGAAGTGGACAGAAGCTGGTCTACTACCTAGAGGCCCCCTCCAGACCCAGGAGCCCCCAGCTCCTGACTCAGGACCCCCGCCAGGCTACTATCTCCAACTGACAACCACTTGCAAGGGAGAATTGCATTTTCCCTGCCCCAGTCTCAGTGGCACAACAGGAACTCAATGGGATTGCTGCAGGCCTCTGTCTCATAATGGCTTTTTGTTTTTCTTTCTTTTTAATCGTACAGATCTTTTGCTCATATGGTTTCTATTCCTTTTCTATGTGAGCAAATGTGTGTCTCATGCCTGTGTTTCTTGTTCCGTATGTTCTTTTCTCTTTATTCCTGTTTGTTTATTTAGTCCTAGCCTGGTTTTGTTTCCAATCAGACAAAGAAGGATGTGGATTTGGGTGGGTGGGTTTGGGAGGATTTGGGGGGAGGGAAATGTAATCAGAATATATTGTATTAAAAAAAAATCTCTTTTCAATTGAGAGAGAAACTGGGTCATAAGATGGCTGAATGGGTAAAGCTACTTGCTATACAGGCCTGGCAACCTAAATTCAACCCTTGAAACCCATGCAGAGATAGATGGGGAGAACGGACCCCACAGAATTGTCCTCTGGCCTTTAGGTCTGTGCCCTTCCCCAGCCAGGGCTGGGAAAGATAAGATGCCACCACCACCCAGTGTGTGTAACTCAGGGGATCTGATGCCTCTTCTGGCTTCCATGGGTATCAGGCATGCACTTGGTGCACAGACATGCCTGCAGGCAAAACACCCATCCACATAATAAAATTTTAAAGAATTCAGCACTCCTCATAAAGAGCAGGAAGATTCTGGAATGGTGGTTCTGAGCTTGGGCGGGAGGATGGACTCACCTAGTGACGTCAGGTTGCTGTAATTCTCCAACATCACACCCCGGTACAAGCTCCTGTGGGGTTGCTGCAAACACTTCCACTCCTCCAGAGAGAAGTAAATGACCACGTCTTTGAACCCCAAGCCCTGAAATCACACACAAACATGCCATTCACGAAATTAAGACAAAAAGTTTAAGCTAATAGAAGACAGTGGAGCAGACAATTACCTAGGAAGCTTGGCTGGACCCTTCCATACAAACAGTCAGCAGGGGAGCAAGGGTGCATATGTGCGCCCTGAGCACACCTGCTGGCTGGACCCTTCCATACGAACATGTCAGTGGGAGCAAGGGTGCACATGTGCACCCTGAGCACACCTAAAGTAAATGATGCTTCTCAACTGAGCGGAACTGTTCATACAAGTCCACAATCCGCTCTAGTCACTGCCCCCATTCTCCTCTGTAGGTGTGTGTGTGTGTTCAAACACTTTAGTATTTTTAACTGCCTTTTCTAACTGGTTCCTTTCTAACCCTAGCTGGAATCCTGTGCTTTAACTGTTGACCCCTGGGCTCCATAACTGCCCCTATTCCCTGCAACTACAAAAATCTTCTCTTCTACTTTTTACATTTCAAATAGTCTCCCTCTGAACCCTCATATCTCTGACCTAATCTACACCTCATGTCTCATGCTGTATCCCTTTCTTCCTTTCCTTCCAAAGAGTCCATAACACTCACATCCTTCATCTAGTGCCCCTACACCCAGTCCCTACCCTGTGGAAACGCAAGTGTAACACAAAAGGGTCTTCTACAGTGAGGCAAAACTACAATCCATAAGAAACTATTGGGGTCACCGCTCCAATCTGCCCTAATAGCTGCAGGAAATGTACTTCTTACTGAAAAACATCCTTTTCAGAAACAGCCCCAGAAGGAGCTAAAAAGGAAAGAAGACATCCAACAACACAGATATGCAAAACACAACAAAGAAACACAGAAGACTATGAGTCAACAGGTTACCACAACAGGTGCCCTGACCCTCAGCTCCTGGAGAAGAGAAGCCTAGATACCAAGAGAGCTGAAATGTCCGAGAAAAACGTCCGAGTTCTGCTGTTAGCCAACAATGACAGGAGGGGCTGGAGAGATGGCTCAGAGGTTAAGAGCACTGACTGTTCTTCCAGAGGTCCTGAGTTCAATTCCCAGCAACCACATGGTGGCTCACAACCATCTATGATGACATCTGGTACCCTCTTCTACTGTATACTGTATACATAATAAATAAATAAATCTTTAACAATGACAGGAAACGGAATCACTGTCCTCAACTCTGTGCCCACTGGTGACCTGACTGGAAGCCGGTGGGACGTGCAGACTCACAGTTGGGTGTGGTGGTGCACACTTTTAGTCCTAGCATTGGGGAAGCAGAGCCAGGAAGATCTCTCTGAGTTTGGGCCATCCTGGTCTAGAAAGTAAGTTCTAGGCCAGCCAAGGCTACACAGTAAAAGCCTGTTTCACAACCGACCAATCCATGAATCACAGAGAGCCCCGGGTAAACTATATGGCTCACACAACAAAGCCAAAGTTCATCAATCTAGAAAGGGGCGAATAAAGAAACGGGGTGTTGTCTAGTATGGAGGAAGCCATGAGAGGGTCGGGAGGGAGCTACCAGAATGCATTCTATACCTGTGTGAAATTACAACAGCAGCAAAGAAAAAAGAGGATCTGGAGAGACGGCTCAGCAGTTAAGATCACTGGCTGCTCTTCCAGAGGATCCAGGTTCAATTCCCAGCACCCACAAGACAGCCCATAAGCCTTTGTAATTCTAGTCTCTATGGAATCCACCATCCTGCTCTAGTTTCCCTGGGTATCAGGCACACATGTAGTGCAAAGGCTTACATACAGGCAAAATACCCCCACATAGAAAATAAATCTTAAAAGAATGTAATTCACCATACCAATATGACCTTAAGGGCTGTGACATGGACACCGCACTCGAGAACTCACTGCAGCTATGGTGACCGGCCCGAGGCCAAGCCAACAAGATCAGTCAACATTCCAACAGGCAGCATGAACTGGATTGGGGGGTAGGGGGGACACCCCGATGATGACATGGAGGCATGAGCCAGGAAGGGGGCAGGGACATCTGGAAGAACTATAAGAACATGTAACAGAAGCAACGCCAGTCAGAGCTGTCCTGCAGGGTTCTCACAGGATTACATAAGATCACATTTGGGAAGAACTTCAAACCATGCTGATGCAAAGGAAGCACCTGAGCCAGTTGCTCGTCAGCGCCACCTTGTGCTGGATAAACAGAAACACAGGTCCATCCATCCAATCATATACAAAGTAATCTGAAAACAGCTCAGTGTCTTCAGAGGCCAGGCAGACATCATAGGCTGTCATAATTTTTGAGCAAGAAGGTCACATTACAGTGTCCTTAAAAGGGACAACAGAGAAACACTGAAATAACCCCAAATTCCCTGCTAAACTCGCAGGTTCACCATCAAGATTTTGTTCCATAATGAACAAAAGCCTGGGAAACGGAAAGTCTAGCTAACACAGAGTTTGTACAAAGCAGATGCCCTCAGCTGGTTTAGAAAAACTGCCCCACAAACACGGCTTCCTCTTCTCCAAATGACCAAGGGCGCCAGAGGAGACTCCTGAGTTACAGCAGCAGCCAGATAGCACGCGGCTTTCACAGTGACAGAGGCAAGTGCGGCTTACCTTGGCAGTGTCCTTAGATGCAAAAGGCTTCTTTCCTCCTCTTCTGGCTTCTTAGGAAAAAAAAAAAAGTGGGAAATGGTTAAGAAACTGTGCTGAGATAGTGTGTATTCCTGCACCATCCCCCACCTCCAGCACTGATGAGGATCGAAGACGCCCATACAGCATCACCTTCTCTAATCCTTACTTAATAAAAAGGACCCAGACTGGAGTCCTAAGGCAGAGTCCCAAAGGTGGGTTTGTTTTTCCTTAAGAAAAAGCACCAGGCAGTGGTGGCACATGCCTTTAATCCCAACACTTGGGAGGCAGAGGCAGGCAGATCTCTTAGTCTGAGGCCAGCCTGGTCTACAGAGTGAGTTCCAGGACAGCCAGCAGTACACAATGAAGTCTTGCTTCAAAACATCAAAACCCGGGGCTGGAGAGATGGCTCAGCGGTTAAGAGCACCATCTGCTCTTCAAGAGGACCCGGGTTCGATTCCCAGCACCCACATGGCAGCTAACAACTGTCTGTAGTTCCAGTTCCAGGCAAACACCAAGGCAAATAAATAAATAATAAATAAAGTTTTGTTTTTTTTTTTTTTAAAAAAAAACAAAAAACAAAAAAAAACATCAAAACCCAAAACCAAACCCAGAAAAGAAGTTGTCCGTAGCACCAGGTAAACTAGTCAGATTCATCCATCCGAGAAGGTAGGCAGGGCGGGGCCCGCCTGTGGGTGCTTGGGTGAGGGGGAACCCTCCACCACTGTCTTCAGCCCTGGCATCTTACACTGACTAAGAGTGGCTGCACCGCAACCCTTCCTCCTGTGGTATCTACAGAATACAGAAGCGAGGATTCCGAGGGTCCTAGATCTCCCAGAGCTGGCCTGAGGGGACCAGCATTCACAGCACAGGAGAACTGCGTGGGGAGGTTCAAGGAGTGAGTGATGGGGGTGTGCGCGCTGTGCAGCCGGGACTCAAAAACACATCAGGAGTTAGAAAATGCTCTCTGCACAGTTGGGGTTGAGCTAGAGGCAGGTGCTGGGCATCGCCCAGTGTGTCATATACACATCTGATGGCCATCAGCAGCCAGCACCCCCCCAAGCCTTCTTCCATCAGGTTGCTCTTGCGCCCTCTACTGGCTGAGATCAACATCACACTCACTGTTAAGGGGCCAATAACACTTCATACCAAGGATTAAAGGCTAAAATTTCAATCCACAGGCAATACATTGTAATTGGCAGCCTTTCCCTCTGGCTACACTGTTCCTATACAGCATCGGTCATAACCATCAAGAGGATAAGGGTTTATTAAAACATATAAACCATGCCTCAGAGCAACCTTGTCTGATAAAAGCAATCCATCTGATACATACGCAAACTCCCATATGCCAACACTACTTGTAAGGATTCCTGGCATTCCACGTAGCTGAGCCTACTCAGCTCAAATGGGATGCACCTTGCACAGAGGTAACACTGCTCTTCACCTACCCAGCAATTTGCAGCTATGTAAATGAAATGATGCACAATCATCTTGTTTATAGTTGGCTATAAATATTAATTGGCTAATTAGTGGCTATATTAATTACTTTTCAAGTTTAGTTATACTACTCTTTACCTAAAGAGTAAATTATAGCTGGGTGTGTGACATATACCTTTAATCCCAGCTCGGGAGGCAGAGGCAAGAGGCGCTCTGTGAGTTCAAGGCCAGCCTGGTGAGTGCCAGGATAATAAAGACCTTGTCTCAAAAAACCACTTACCCCAAAAGTTACAGAGCTAGCTTCTAAAATTTTGAATATAAAATAAAAACATGGGTAGTATATAAACACACATAACAAGATAAAATATGCAGAGTTACTAGCAGCCTTTCTAACTAGATACAAGTTATACTTGAAGCCTGTAGCTCCCCTATTCAACAATATATTCTGTATCATTGTACTAACAAGGGCTAGTCGTGTTCTTAAGCTTCTCAAGCAGGGTGATCTAACCCTTCATCCCCAATCTGATCACCTCATGCCCCCCTTCACTGCTGTCATTTCCCCACAAGGAGCACACACCAACAAGAGACCCTACTGGGCTCTCCAATCTCCACTGCCCCATGCAGCAGTACACACACACACCACACACACATCACACACCACACACACACACCATACATACACACACCACATGAGCACCATACACACACACACCACACACACCCCATACACACACACCACACACACATACCATACACACACATACCATACACACACACCATATACACACACACACCACACACACCATACTACACACACCACACACCACACACACACACACACACACACACACACACACACACACACACGACACACACGGTTTCTCTTTGTAGCCCTGGCTGTCCCAGAACTTACCATGTAGAGCAGGCTGGCCCCCAACTCAGAGATCTGCCTCCTGAGTGCTGGGATTAAAGGTGTGCACTACAGCACTGCCTGGCCTTCCTGGAAGCTAGGTTGAGAGTGGACTTTTCTGAAAATCCCTGTACTGAGTCAGAATGTCTCCTGGGCTTGGGTCAGAACCAACTGCCTTTAATCTGAGGTCACTTGGTCACCCTGGTTTACCATCTGTGGCATTTATCACAGCAGGAAGGCGTTAAAGCATTATGAAGCTCACTGTTTCCTTTTCCTCTCAACTGGCCTGATTAATTTGACAAAAACCTCCTAATGGAGCTCAAACTCTTCACATGGATAACTTCAAACAGGAGGACAGCAAATAGACACTGTTCTTATACTAACAGCTTTTTCTGCCTTGAAAACTGCCTTTCCTCTGCCAATCTTCTAAACAAACAAACAACATCCCTCTGCCCCTCTACCCCGGCTGCTCCAGCTCTCCCAGCATCAGGAGGCAGCCGCCCTCCTGGCTCAGCCTCAGCTTCTCAGGGTAGCACCGGCATCCTTTCTCTGGAGACCCTGTTTCCTGCTCCTGGCCCACGCTGGGTGGAATGAACACTTGCTGCCCGGGCAGTACCTTTCTCTAGAAATGCAAGTTTAGGAAGCAGCTGTTGATTCTCAAGGTGAGAAACCCACCTCACCTCCACTTTTGGCTGGACTAAGATTAAACAATACTGTGTTCTCAGTCCCTCCAAACTGCCCGTCCACTCGCACATGGTTGGTCCTGTGACAACCTAATTCTGCCCATTTACATCTCCTTGGTTGTCCTGCAATGCTGGATGGTAAGAATGAAGATTAGACACATCCATTTTTAATTGGAAATAGACAGGGTGATCCACTCTTCGTTACAATAATTTAGATGATTTTGTCTTGACTCTTGAGGGGAAAATGTTAGGTAGCTAGATATTAGCAGGCTGGAGGCCACTGAGGAAGGACCTCTTCCTAAAAGTACCCTTCTCCTCCAGGATTTCCCACATTAGAAGTGTGCCAAGGCTCCCCTGATGAGGAAAGAACTATTATGTACTAAAATCCTAAGTGTGTTCCCCTTTCCTGGCTAATAAGACCCTCTGGGGCATGCCGTGTCTAAAGGTCCTCTATTAACTTGGTTTTCTGGATTCTTGCTCTTCCCCAGTCCTAGGCAATGCCCACCTCCAGGAGTGGCTGCCTGAAAGCATTTAGTATGGGCACACGGCACAGAACCCCTCCCTCCCTCCCTCCCTCTGAGACCTGTAAGAAAGTACAGCCACTCTGTCACATGTTGCGTCTAAGTCTGTTCCTCTATAACGTTAGTAACTTTTAATAAATCTCATACCTAAAAGGAAAAGAACGGAGCATCCTGAATCACGGGGGACACTTCTAAAACAAGGACCCAGCCACTTCACGGCCCACTGCCAAGCTCTGAAACAGAGACTATAAATACCGGGAATACTTTCCGCTGTTCAAAGTCATTAAATTTAGTAGCAGGGGCAGCAGCAGCAGCTGCTGGGTAGTGACATGGGAACAGGCACCAGTTATGCTCGGGAGCTGCCCGTGGGTTTGGCACAGACGCTCTGCCCAAAGCCTAGGGCAGCTGGCATCCATCTGTCATTTGCTGATGCAGTTATCAGTTAAAATTCCAGTGACTCACATTTCCATAGCTTGTCAGGCTAAGAAAAAATAATGAAGCTATTATGACAGAACCAAGAGCACTGAACACTAAATCTTTTCATAAATACATGTCTCATGTTACGCAGCCAGTCTTACCTCAGTATTCATCTGCCCAAGAGACATGAAGAAACTATCTGTGCAGTCTTGTGTACACATGCTATGCTTGCCTTCGGCTAGCCCCAACCTGGAAGCTGGCCAGTGATTCAGCGACAGGTGACTGGACCAGCAAGGTGTGGGAACATCACTAATAAAAAGAGTCTACAGAGACAGCGATGTAGCCAAAGCTCGTGGTATCTGAGTGAGTGAAGTCAGCTGCCTCCAACAAGGCATATGACACTCTGGAATATGAACTCTAATCCATGGAGAAGGAAACTGGAATTGGTGATGTGAGATGGGGAACGGGGTGTTCTGAGGATGGGAGCAGAAGACACTGAGGAAATGGATTAAATACCCCACTTCCGGGGGCTGGAGAGATGGCTCAGCGGTTAAGAGCACCGTCTGCTCTTCCAGAGGACCCGGGTTCGATTCCCAGCACCCACATGGCAGCTAACAACTGTCTGCAGTTCCAGTTCCAGGCAAACACCAAGGCAAATAAATAAATAAATAAAGTTTAAAAAAAAAAAAAAGTGTTGCTGGAGCTGGAGAGATGGCTCAGTTTAAGAGCACTGACTGGGGGCTGGAGAGATGGCTCAGCGGTTAAGAGCACCATCTGCTCTTCCAGAGGACCTGGGTTCGATTCCCAGCACCCACATGGCAGCTCACAACTGTCTGTACTTCCAGTTCCAGGCAAATAAGTAAATAAATAATAGTTTAAAAAAAAAAAATACCCCACTTCCTTTTGTAGGTCTTTCATGGGTTTCTGTGTAAGTTTATCAAGATAGACTTAAAACTTAATACTTTATGTAAATGTTTCCATTTTAAGAAAGAAAACGTTTGGTCTTAAAAGAAATGAAGAATTTTCAGAGGCCATGGCCGGCAAAGAACTGAAAGAATGGATGCCAGGCGAACAGTCTCATCTGTGGACCATTTCAGCCCCAAACTGGAGAGTTGCTAATACTCTGGCTTCTAGTCTGGAATCACAAAGCTTGGAAGCTGTCATTCTCCTAATAAGTAGACTCCCTAGTTAGCCCTGGCGGCGCCTTTAAGTCCAGCACTGAGGAGGAAGAGGCAGGGTCTCTTTGGGTTTAAGGCCGGCCAGGTTTAGAGTGTGTTCCAGGATGACACAGAGGAACTCTTGTCTCGAAAAACCAAGAACCTATTTAAACAATCAACATTTTCTCTGACCCATCGGAACAGTGAGGTCCTGGGGCACATGATCCTCCCAATCCTGAGACACAGGTAGATTTGAGAGTCACAACTGACAGGAGCAGAGACCAC
Source organism: Sigmodon hispidus (assembly GCA_004025045.1). Lineage (NCBI taxonomy): Eukaryota > Metazoa > Chordata > Mammalia > Rodentia > Cricetidae > Sigmodon > Sigmodon hispidus. Next base: position 42,960 of record PVIH01005744.1, on the reverse strand, counting down.
GGAACAAATGATGGGGAGAAACCGAAACTACAGCTGATGCATTCCTAAGCAGACTCAGTGCCAACTCCCAGAGTTACAGAAGTGCCCTATACACGCTTGAGTTTCTTTTTTTGGATAAAAATAAAGTGGATTTAAAATATAGAGGGGTGGTACCCACTTTGGTTAATAAAGTTGGCCTCAAGAGTTTTAACGACTTTGATACCATCACACAGACTGGCATGTCAGTGGCATTTTGAATGCTAAATATAAGTGTGAACAGAATGCTTAGTTTGGGGAGTTGAAATACTACACTGAGCAGTGTGCTCCCCCGCCCCTGACAGTCGGTCCGTCTGTCTGTCTTCAGATCCCCAGGGCAGTACTACAGTTCCCCTCCTCTCTGCCTGCCTGCCTGCCTGTCTGTCTGTCTATCTGTCCTCAGATCCCCGGGGCAGTACTACAGTTCCCCTCCTCTCTGTCTGTCTGTCTGTCTGTCCGTCTGTCCTCAGATCCCCGGGGCAGTACTACAGTTGCCTCTGGCAGCTACATTTCCAGCATCTCAAAAGAGAAGGATTGAGAGGATCTGGGAAAAGAGCAAACCAACAAAAGTGACCGAGAGAGGCAGCTGCCACTGTGGCAAGCCAGAGACTAGCCTGGTGTCCGTTTTCTTCTCCCTTGCCTTAACATCTTCCATTCTCGGGCAAATGTCCCCAGACTCAGGATGGAGAAGCCTGGACACACAGCAGACACGAAAAGCTTTGCTTCAGTTCCTAAGTGGTACTAATGGCTGAGGTCAAACATGGAGACGACGGAGCATCCCATGAACCGAGGCCAGGAGAAGAGAGGAGGATTGAACTCCCGACCAGTGCAGCCGTTTCCTCCTCTCCATCCCAGCCATGCCATCCGTCTCCTGCAACAAACCACAGGCAAACACATGCCAAGTCTCGTTTCCATCTGCTTCACAGCACGTCTCCTTTGCCTGCCGTCTAACTAGTCAGTGCACACTGAGGAATAATAAGTTATATTTATTATAGATTTGTTCTCTCTTTCCAAAATTTCTGCTCCAATTAGAGCGGGAGTGTGTCTAACATTAGGAATGGCTGGTGTACCTGAAGGAATCAACTGCAGTAAACCACAGCAGCTGGGAGCACCTGCCAGTAGGCTTAGGACCTACTGTCTTGACCTCTAGATGGCTTACCAGGTTCTTACTAGAGATCAGAGAAATTCTCCACTGTGCACCTGACAGGTGATGTGGGATGTCTTCCTATATGCTGTGAATTACCAGTGGATAATAAGGGAACTGTTTTGGCCTAGGCCAAGCAGCTTAGAGGCAAGAGGGTGGAGTGGGACCGAGATGCTGAAAGCTGCCTTTGAGAGAGCACGGTGTAAAAGTACAGGTAAGCCACGAGCCACGTGGCAAAACAGATTAGTAGAAATGGGCTGACTTAAGATGTAGGAGCTCACTAGCAATAAGCCTGAGCCATAGGCCATATAGCATGTAATCAATATAAGACTTAGTGTGGTTATTTAGGACTGCTGTTCTAGATCTTGGGGCTAGGCTGGGCCAGAAACACATGGCTCCAGATAGGAGGCCAGGAAGTCACCCTCTGAAACACACCCAGAGCACTCTGTTCTTCACAAAGCCACCCCAGGAGCCTTAAACAAGAGCTTCACCTAGTGGGCTTTCATTAGCACTAACTGGCCGGGGATGGGGTTCACTGCGCTCACCCTGCTCCATCTAACTGGGTAGAAACTGAGAAGCCCTGGTGAGGTTCACAGTCCAGAGCACCAGTTCACTGGACCAAGATCAGACACAAAACCATTCCCTGCATCAAGTCAAGTTCTACATCAGGATGGAGATTCCCAGAGTCCCCTAGGGCTCAGGCTGCTTCCTCTCCACCAACACCTGTCACAGCACTATATTTGCTCGAGTTACTTTTGCCAAGAAATAAGCAGTTTTCAACAAAAAAACAAATCGCAAGGCACGGTAAGAACTAAGTGCCAGGGTTTCACGTTACAGAGGAAGGACAGAAACCTAGGCAAGAGTGATAAGGATGTGGATGTTCAGCAGAAGCACACTAACGGCTCAGAGGTGAAACTGAAAAGCTGGACAGAAAAGCCACAGGTCAGATACACCGCAAAACAAACAAAGAATGTCTGTGTGGGCACATACCTAAAACTCAAGTTTCCTGAGGAAATCCCTAGGCTTGAGTATGTTTCAACAGAAACTTCTAAAACTAATAAAGAAAGGACTGAAAATTAAGGAAAGGAAAATATAATTACCGAAAAAGCATAAAAAGCTTAAAATAGAAGAAAATACAGAATCAATGATTATGAACTTTGAAAATGGCATGAGGCCCAGATAAATTCACCAATGAATTCTACCAAACAAGGAAAACTACATCAATCCTTAGGGATTGTTTCCTAACACATTCTGGAAGGCCATTCCTAGTAACGAAAAGACAATTACCAACAAAAACAAATATCTCTCTAAACATAAGTGCAAAAATCCTGAAAATATTAGCAAATCAAGGTCCAAGGGGAATAAGAATTATATACCACAACTAAGATTTGCAAGACTGTTCAACACCTGCAAGTCTATTAATGCAACCCATCATATCAATACACTAAAGTAGCAAATCACACAATCATACCACAAGATAGTCAAACACTCGTGATTAAGTTCTGTAATGAATATAATTTGTGTGTGATGTATGTGTTTGTACACACACACCCTGGTGTACACAGGTAGAGGTCAGAGGTTGATTCTGAGTATCTTACACTGCTCTCCACCTGTATTGAAATCATGTTCCTGAACATGGGGCTTGCTTCAGCTCCACTGGCAGACAGATGACTTTCTGGAACCTTCCTGACTCTGCTCCCCAACAAGGGCTGGGGCTACAGGCATGCTCCACCTCACATGGCTTTGTATGTTGGGGCTGGGAATCTGAACTCAGGCCTGCAGGGTTTGACATAAAACCCTTTACCCATTGAGCCATCGTCCATAAATACATACCAAACAAACCAACAACCAACCAACCAATAACAAACAAACACTCCAACCCTCTCAAGAGACCAGCAGGTGGTTTAGAGGGTAAAGACCCTTGGCAGCAAGCCTGAGAACCAGGATTCAATACTGGGACCTGCATAATAAAACGACAAAGAGAACCAACTCCCACAGCGTCTTTTGACCTCCACATGTACATAGTCCAATAAAAAGAGGCAGCAGCAGGCCAGAGAGATGGCTCAGTGGTAGAGGCGATTGTCTCAGAGTCTGACAAGCTGAGCCCAGGGACCCAAATTCCAGTATTGTACAGCCATACATTCAGGCAATTCTCATCATTTGTTTTCCCACTAAATATCACTCCATTTCTCCTCATCTGAGCCCCTGGTAACCTCTATGCTAACTTCTGAATTCTCATATTCTACATATTTCAATAAGAAAGTTATATAAACATAGCTTTTTGTGTTTGCCTTCCTACACTTTAGTATAATGTTTCAAAGACCCTCCATATTATAGGATGTTCCAGGACTTCATTTCTCATTGTTAAATCATATGCCATTGCTAAGTACAGACTGAAGCTTCTCTGCCTGCCGATGAGCTGTGTCAAGAGGGCCTTGTCCTTCACCATAGACTGACTATACTGCCTTTTTAAGTCTTTTACTTCAGTGAGGTAAGCCAGTTAGAGGGAGACAGCATTGGCTAAGTGTCCTTTCCTTGAGCAGAGCAGACCTGTTGATTACTTTCCTTTTATTATTTTATTGAGAGGCTGCTCTTTTTTTCTGAGACTCAATCTCATGTAACACAGACTGGGCCTGCACTCCTGACCCTCCACTTCCCAGGTTCTAGGATAGTAAATATTCACAACACCCAGAAATGGGCTTGAATTCTGTCAAGTGCCCTTTTTAAGATCAACTGAAATGGCAGTGTCTTAGTATGGCTTCATTTATTGATTTTCATATGAAGAGTCATCCTTACATTCCAGAAATACCATTTTATTATGATATGTATTTCTTTTAAACATATATTTCCAAGGGTTTTTGTTTGCATGTTTTAAATTAAAAAAAATTAACCGTGTATGGGTGTTTTGCCTGAATGTATGTCTGCATACAACATGTGTGCAGTGTCCAGAGGCCAGAAGAGGAAGTTAGATCCCCTGGGACCAAAGTTACAGACAATTGAGAGTCACATTCCTCCCTCAGGCCTGGGCCACCTCCCCAGCCCTCGTGAGTATTTATGAAGGATGCCTCAGTCTGTGTTTTCTGTGTTCACCTGGCTGATTCCTCAGGAGTTAGACAGTGCTTCTTTCCCTTAAGTGTTTGGGAAAGTGGTTTCCTGTTCCTGGTATGTTTTCCGATTCAGGGAACTACATACTTTGAGTACCAAGTATGCTAACTCTTTCCTCACTTTTCAAGGACTGATAAATTTCAAATTTGGGAGGATGGGACCCTTGCCTTTGCAGTTACTTCTGGAAGGTGTGGGTTCCATGGGTGCAGCCTTGGAGGCCTCTTCCTCAAGATCCAAGACAGAGGTTTCGGTCAGTGTCTAGCTCTGAGAAAGTTTAAAATCTTTAATCTCAATCACTTCACTACAGACTTCAAACTTTAGGGCCCTTTAAATATTTCACTTGTGCACATGGTTTCTGAAGAGACATTTAATGACTCTTAACCTTTCATCTATGGAATCTTAAGAAAAAACAATGAAACTATGATTACAATAAACCATGTTATAATAGGAAGGTCTCTGAAAACCCATTGGCTCCTTTCAAGGTTTGCTTTGTCTTTTTCTTTTTTTGCAATTTTTCATATTTAATCTGGTTTGTGTTCTTTTGAACCTACTGGATCTGTGATTTGCCATCATCAATTTTGAAAAGTCTCAGTAATTAGTAATCAACATCTTTATCCTTTCCTCCTTCTGACATTCCAATGACAATTACGTGACATCTTAATTAATCCTCAGTTCACAGACCCTGAGTCTGTATTTCAGTTTGGGAAATTTCAGCATCCTGCATCTTTCCTTGGCTCTGTTCAGTGCACTGATGAGCCCACCAAAGATGCCTTTCCTAGTACCTCCTCCGAGCCTTTGGGGAGCTTTCCATTTCTTTGCTTGCATATATTTGATCATAATTTCCACGGCACTCCTTAACCTTTCAATCATACTTGCCTTAAATTCCTTACTTATGAATCTGTGTCAGATTTGAGCCTGGTTTTAGACCTGTCTTCATGTACTCAGGCTAGATCTCCCTTGCCTTTTTTTTTTTTTTTTTTTAAATTTTTTTTTTTAAACTTTATTTATTTGCCTTGGTGTTTGCCTGGAACTGGAACTACAGACAGTTGTTATCTGCCATGTGGGTGCTGGGAATCGAACCCAGGTCCTCTGGAAGAGCAGACGGTGCTCTTAACCGCTGAGCCATCTCTCCAGCCCCCTCCCTTGCCTTTTTAAACATTTCCTCCAATGTTTACCTGAAAAGATGTAATTAGTGCAAACTAAGGGAAATATGCTTGAGTAGTTTCATGCTTTGAGTTTCCTCTAGTTCTTGTGGGTCCTCTCATCCACTAAGATCTCTATCTTAGTCTATCTCATAATTCTGGCCCCCACCCCCGTTTCTCTGTAGCACTGGCTATTTTGGAACTCACTCTGTAGATCAGGTTATACTCAAACTCACAGAGATCCACCTGCCTCTGCCTCCCAAGGGCTGGGGTTGAAGGTGTGTGTCACCACTGCCCAGCTTTGTAATTCTGTTTTATATAGCAGCCCTACTGCTCTGGTGCTCCAGCACTCTACATTGTATTCACTCTCCCACTGCACTGCCAGGAGCCCTAGCATGTGGCCTTCAGAAGCATCTGTCTCCTTACTGCCTTTGGCAAGTCAGACAGTGTTCAGTGGCCGCTGCTCTTTCCTCCAGTAGATAAGATCTGTAACGTCTTCTGCCTAGGAGAGTAGAGCTTTGTCAGACAACACTCCTCACTGTATTAAAAACTGCTGACCTGGGCTGGAGAGCTGGCTCAGTGGTTAAGAGCACTGACTGTTCTTCTAGAGGACCTGAGTTCATTTCCCAGCATCCACATGGCAGCTGACAACTGTCTGTAATTCCAGTTCCAGGCAAACACCAAGGCAAATAATTAATAAAAAATAGTTTAAAAAAAAAAAAACAAAAAAACTGCTGACCTCTATGCAGACCCCACATGCTCACCGTAAGCACAAGAGCTTAATGATTATGTTTTTCTCATCTTTCACATGAGAAAATCCTATTGAATTCACTTCTCTTCCTGTATCTCTGGTTCTAACACTTAAAAAGAGAGGAAGAGTGTGAATTTACAGAAGATAGAGAGCATCCGCTTCCTAGTAAACAAACACAATCTCTGAAACTCTCTCTTAGACTTTGGCTCAGTTTATAACCAGGCACTTGACCTCACCCAGCAATTTAGCCAATGTTATAGGGAGGAGAAGGGGATGGGGGAAGGGAGGCCCAAAGACGACCTAAGGAGGCCCTTCCAATCTGCGGTGAAAAGTTAATTCTCTGCTGACTTCAAATCTATGTTATGGGGGGGCTGGAGAGATGGCTCAGCGGTTAAGAGCACCGTCTGCTCTTCCAGAGGACCTGGGTTCGATTCCCAGCACCCACATGGCAGCTCACAACTGTCTGTAGTTCCAGTTCCAGGCAAACACCAAGGCAAATAAATAAATAAAAGTTAAAAAAAAAAATCCATGTTATGGAAGAGGCAGGGAGACTTGTATTTCATACACCTTACACAACTGTATGGCATATATGGAAACACAGGCCTGAGGTGAAAAAGAAAAACACAAGGAAAAAAATGGAGAAAAAAAAGACAGTCTAGCCAAACAAAAAACAAACAGACAAAAACCGAAACAAAACCCCCAAAAAACAAAAAACCCCACCACCAAAACCCCAAACAAAAACCAATGCATTACAATGGAGAATATAAGAACATAGGGTTCTTATAAGGACAATGTATAAATTTAAAACTTATTTTTACATTTATGAATATTAAGTATGCTTACACACATACACTTAGCATGAAACCTTTCAAAGAACAAAATATGTAAAATGACAATAATTCTTTATTAATACTTTAGTAAAACATTGTTCCCATTAAAATTAATTCTTGCTATTTGTGACAAGCTACTGACCATCATCCAAATATCATATAATAGGCCAGACTGAACAGTCACAGCTGTACTTAATTTTTATCTGAGATTTTTACTTGTGTGAAGTCAACTTCGAACAAATTAAAGTTCAAATATAAACTCTTTGACTCCTTTAATTCTTGCTTTTTAAAAATGTATTATTGTTTTTTTTAACTCATCAAATAATACTGTAGAGATAATAAAAATTTCAAAATTACCTTATAGATTGTCTCATATATTCAGAGAATAAGGACCTTTCAGAGAACATGGCTCAGAATTTGGGATCCTCCCAGCTTCCAACCAAAACTACATAAGCCACTAAGTCAATGGTTTAAAAAGGATTAAAATGGGCTACAGGTTATGACTGAACAATTGTGTATAGCCAACTAAGAGACTAAAAAAGGCTTCTCATTTATAATGTATGAACAATGAGTTAATGTCTATGTTAACTGTATGCAGAGTCACAGGGTGAGAACTAAAATGTCACAATTCATGAGAACATCTTATTAATTCTGCATGATGCTAAACAATAATTAGTTAGGAGTCTAAAAAATCCTTTATGAAATAATGGTAGGCACAAGAGAAGGGAAAATATATTGTAGATGATGACACCCTAAAATAATAAATAAACCACATTTTCAGCTGGGCACAGTAGCAATGCCTATGAACTCAATACTTTGGGAAGCTGAGAAGGATTATGAGTTTGATTCCAGCCTAAGCTACATATGAAAATCTGTCTCGGGGCTGGAGAGATGGCTCAGAGGTTAAGAGCACTGACTGTTCTTCCAGAGGACCTGAGTTCAATTCCCAGCAAAACCACATGGTGGCTCACAACCATCTATGATGAGGTCTGGTGCCCTTTTCTGTCAAACTGTATGCACAATAAAAGAAAATCTGTCTCAGAAAACCAAAGGTAGGGGAGAACACAGTGAAAAGCAGTAGAATGACGGTCAAACATGTACAAAGCCCTGAGTTTGATTCCTGGTTCTACACACATACACACCTCCCCCCCATCACAAAGAAACAAAAAACACATTTTATACTACACTAACTTGGATTTTCAAATTCAGGGTAATTTGGACTGAGGATGTGACTGAGTTAAAGCCCTGGGTTTAAGTATCAGCAATTCATGTGCTAGGCAGGGTGGCTGGTGCATGTCCTCAGCAACGTAACAAGCTAGACAGACCAGGACACATGAGACCTAGCCTTAACAAACAGGTAAATAATAATTTATAGTAAAGATTTACTTGAACCTAAGACATCATTGCTTGCAAAAGGAATTTAAATAAAGGTGTTGGATACATATGGCTCAGTGGTAGAGTAGCTGTCTAAGTCAGCAATCAATTTGTAAGATTACTTCAGCACTTCATCAAAGAAAATAACGATGGTATATCATTAGTGTTGAAGTCATAATTTCAATTTCATAATAAAAACTTACTTGAATACATCACTGGTACTTCAGCAATGTTAAAATGTGAAACAAACAAAATATCACGGAATAAAACATACTACAAATTTTTAGTATATAGTACCATTCTAAGTACTCTGTGGGTGTGTATATTTGTGTGTGCATGTGTATACAGAGGCCAGAGGATATCTTGGATATTGTTCCTTTCTCCAATACTAGATTACAAGGGTAAACCACTAAGCCTTATCTTTTTAAGCACAGGTTTTGGGGATCAAACTCAGGTCCTCATGTGTGGAAGAGATGGGCTTTACTAACTGATTTATCCCATCAAAATCTGTTTTTTGAGACAAGGTCTCACTATGGAAGTAGAGTGATTTCAAAATCTTAATTCAGCTCTATCAGCCCCTGGAATGCTGGAAGCATTATAAAAATATTTCTAATAAAATGGTTCAGCATCTAAAACGGCACATGAATCCTTTGCAACACTTTAAAAAAAAAAAATGAGCGCAGGATTCCCTTAGACAGTTTATAGTGAGAAATTGCTAAGAAAACACCACCATCAGGGGCTGGAGGAATGGCTCAGAGGTTAGGAGCACTGATTGTCCTTACAGAGGTCCTGAGTTCAATTCCCAGCAACCACAAGGTGGCTTACAACCATTTGTAATGAGATCTAGCGCCCTCTTCTGACATGCAGAAGACTATATACACAATAAATAAATCTTAAAAAAAAAAAAAAAAGAAAACACCATCATCATCTTGGAGGAAAAAAAGGATCACCTTGTGTGTCATAGCTTACTTGTTTAAAGAGAAATTCTACTCAGGTGCCTTGCATAAATTGTTCTATTTTGATATTAGAAAAAAAGACAAGTCTTTATTACCATGTATCACTAACTTTTAAGATTTATTTTATATTCTTCTAGTCTTTTTAAAGACAAAAAGACCCCTTCCCATCAACACCCTCCCTGCCCTCAGTCCCGATGTCTCGTGGTAGACAAAACTAAAAAGAATTTAGCATGTATCTTTCTAATCAATTTTAAATAGTTTTACATACATATATACACATACAAATTTTTCAATAAAACCAGCTTCTATTCATTAAAATTTCAATAAAACCAGTTCTATTCTTTGTAAAGGATTTGCAATTTATATATATAATAAATAGTTATGTTTCATTGTACCTTAGTTTTCACTCAACACTGTTTCTGATCTACTTGTTTTTAACTGCTATACACTATTCCACCATTGGGATAGGCCATTTTATTCATCAGTAATTCATAAACTAGGCAGAGTGGTTGGTGCATATTCTCAGCATTTGGGAGGCTGACCTCAAGCTAGATCCCTGGCCATCCAGGTTTTCAACATACATGCATGTATTTCCTCTTCATTATTTACAAGTTTCTAGAGCTTCTAGTAGAAACAAAAAAATCTGAACTAGATCTGTATGATCTTATTACATTTTCAAAACTGATTCTTTGACTTCAAGTTACAGACAAATAGTCTGTTTTTTATGTAGTGCAGGCTCTCACCTCAAGATTGCTATACAGTCAAAGCTGACCTTGAACTCCTTATTCTCCTGCCTCTACCTCCCAAGCACTGAGATTCTAGCATGCACCATCATATCCATCAGCATCCAATGGTTTCAAGGTCTGAGTTTTTCACAATTCAGTGTTCAAATCCTTTGGAATAGTGTTTATGTTGTAGTACTGTTTACGCTCTAATTTTCTCCAACAGCCAAACATTCCAGAAACAAATGACTAGATTGTTCTCTGCCAACTCATGATTTATGTCTGACAAGCACCAAGTTCACATATTTCCACATCTCTGTATCTGGGCACTCTATCCTTAATTATGCTCTACACCATATACTTTCAAATGGCTATAAATTTACTGTGCATTATAAACAGTGCTAGTCTAAGTACTAATTGGGCTATATTTTTTGTTTTGTTCTGAGATAGGGTTTCACTACACAGCCCAGGCTGATCTCAAACTCTAGATTCTCTTGCCTTGATCTCCAGAGTGCAGGAATTACAGTAAACATGCTAATATGAACTTCTATTTATGTGAGACAGTCAATCTTGTGGCAATCCTCCTGTTATCCATATGCTGGCATTACAGACAAGCATCACCATGCTTGGTTTTCACTTCTATTTCATGTAAATTTTAGAATCACATTATAAATATTGAAAAAAATGTTATGAGATTTGGAACTGTATTATCTACAGTTTTTTTTTTCAGAACTGAAAATTTTATGATCCTGCATCTATATACACATTTCTCTTCATTTTCTCATAAGCTCCAACAAAGTTTTATTACTTTTCCAAGGAGATCTTGTTTTTGCACTTATATTAGCTATTTCTTTTTTTTTTTTTTAAACTTTATTTATTATTTATTTATCTATTTGCCTTGGTGTTTATCTGGAACTGGAACTACAGACAGTTGTTAGCTGCCATGTGGGTGCTGGGAATCGAACCTGGGTCCTCTGGAAGAGCAGCTGGTGCTCTTAACCGCTGAGCCATCTCTCCAGCCCCCTATTAGCTATTTCAAGTAAATAAAGCTTTGCCTAATTTAGTACACTGGGCATTTCTCACCGGTATGACCTCTTTTATGTATTGAAAGAGATGCTCTCTGAGAAAATGCCTTCCCACATTCATTACATTCAAAGGGCTTCTCCCCTGTGTGACTTCTCATATGTATAATAAGTAATGAGCACTGAGAGAAGGCTTTTCCACACTTATCACATTCATAAGGTTTCTCCCCTGTGTGACTTCTCACATGAAGAGTAAGGGATGAGACTCGAGAAAAGGCTTTACTGCAGTCATTACATTTAAATGGTTTCTCTCCAGTATGAGTTTTTTCATGCTCAAGGAGATTTTGTCTCTGACTAAATGCTTTTCCACACTGATTACAATGATAAGGTTTCTCTCCAGTATGAATTTTCTCATGCTCAGTAAGATTTGATTTCTGGCTGAAGGCTTTCCCACATACAGTACAGGCATAGGGTTTCTCCCCAGTATGAATTCGATGATGTCTAATGAGGTTGGACATCTGAATGAAAGCTTTCCCACACTGATTACAATGATAAGGCTTCTCTCCAGTATGAATTTTCTGATGTGTAATAAGATTTTCTTTCCGGCTGAAGGCCTTCCCACACTCATTACATTCATAGGGTTTCTCAGCAGTATGATTTCGCATATGTACAGTAAGGGAAGAACTTTGTGAGAAGGCTTTTCCACATTCGCTACATACATAAGGCTTCTCACCTGTATGGCTTCTCATATGTATAATAAATACTGAGCATTGAGAGAAAGCTTTCCCACATTTATTACATTTATAGGGCTTTTCCCCTGTGTGACTTCTCATATGCAGAGTAACAGATGACGATCGAGAGAAAGCTCTACCACATTCACTGCATGCATAGGGTTTCTCCCCAGTGTGAATTTTCTCATGCTCAATAAGATTTTGCTTCTGGCTGAAGGATTTCCCACATGCCTTACATTCATAGGGCCTTTCTCCAGTGTGGATCCTCTCATGTTCAATGAGATTTGATTTCTGACTGAAAGCTTTCCAACAATCTTTACAAGCATAAGGTTTCTCCCCAGTATGAATTCTTTGGTGTCTAATGAGGTTGGACATTTGAATGAAAGCTTTTCCACATTCATTACACATATATGGTTTTTCCCCAGTATGAATTTTCTGATGTGAAATGAGATTTTCCTTCCTGCTAAAGGATTTTCCACACTCTTTACAGCCATAAGGTTTTTCTCCAGCATGATTTCTCTCATGTCTGAGGAGGTCAAATTTATAAATGAAGTCTTGTCCACACTGATTACATTTAAAGGGAGCAATGGCTTTGGGTGAGCAATGATAAAATAGTGTACCATACTCATTACATTCAAATTTTTTGTCTCTTATACAGCCTTTCTCATAACCAAGTATATCTAAATTTTGTTCCAAACACTTAAGTGAGTCACAATTATAGAGGCTCTGTCTTGAAGTAACAACATCTGAGCTCAGAGGAAAGATTTTTGCAACCTTTTTACAGTCAATGACATTTTCCTTAATCAGAGATTTCTTGGAGATGGATGTGATTTTCCTCACAAGTGTTTCCTGTTGTTTCTCCATCTGTTCATCAACTTCCCAAACTTCTAAAATGGAGGACCAAAAATCATTACTTGTAAAATTTTCTACCACTAAACTATTCATATCAATTTATAAATTTGCTAATGTGGTGTTGAATCTTTATGGTTGGCCTTAGTCACCCAATAAGAAAGAAACTAAAATGCAAACACACCCCTCCCAGCTCTTAAAGATTAAGACGTTAATTCCTACAGACAACATTATTGGAAAACAACAACCTGACATTTATAGATCTAAGTAGCACTGATGGATAATTTTTTAAAAAACAGTATACTAAAGAAATCAGCAAAATGAATAAAATTAAAATGAGAGGATAAACATACAAAGGACTAGATAAGGGGTCAAGAAGCAATAAGCTAAAATTAGTATTTGTGGCTAAACACAGTATGCTTTTCTCCTCCTCTCAAAAAGAATAAAGGGGAAAATCGTAAAGGGGAAAGAAATCTATAACAGACAAGAGATTTCAACAAGATTGTACAAGATGAACAGTATGTGGAGGCCTGATGCTGGAGAGCACATGCGATATGCTACAGCAAAAGTACCATTAAGATAAAATGACAAGGGGCTGGAGAGATGGCTCAGCGGTTAAGAGCACCGTCTGCTCTTCCAGAGGACCCGGGTTCGATTCCCAGCACCCACATGGCAGCTAACAACTGTCTGTAGTTCCAGTTCCAGGCAAAACACCAAGGCAAATAAATAAATAAAAGTTTAAAATAAAATAAAATAAAATAAAATGACAAGACACATGAAGAGTCAGAAGGTCCACGGACTCAAAGGGAATAAGGAAGGGGGCTCTTTTTCCACCCCTGTTTTTCTGCATTACACTGAATACTTATCTGATATAGTGAAGTTAAGAAAAGGAAATAAAAGATGTAGACTGAAAAGATGAAAAAAGCAGTATTAATACTGTTTGTTCACGGACAATCTGGTCATCTATGCAGAAAACCTAAAAGAATCAACAACTAAAACCTGCTGGAACCAGTCATTGTAAGAGGGTGGCAGAGCACAAAGTTAACATGCAAAACTTAATTGCTTAGCAGTAATAAACAAGCAGAATTTGGAATTAAATACACATCACTATTTATATTAGTATTCCTCAAAAAAAAAAAAATCTAGTAACACATGTACAAGATCTGGAATGGGAAAAGCACAAAACTCTGACTACTAAAATCAAAGAATAAATGGATATTGTATGTTGATGGATAAAAAGACCTAACATTCTGCGGGTTAGTTCTTAATTTGATTCATAGGCTCAAGTCAATCTCATTTGTACTTTACTGTGTACAGAGACAAACTGATTCTAAAGTTCACACGGAGGTAAAATACCCAGAACAGAGAACACAGTATTAAAGGAGAAACACAGTGAGGATGGATGGCAGCTGACTTTAGGACTCTTACTAAGCTCTAGCGATCATACAGTCTGGTAGGCAGAAGGATGGCAGCTGACCTTAGGACTCTTACTAAGCTCTAGCGATCATACAGTCTGGTAGGCAGAAGAGACAGAACAAAGAACACAGAAAACAGACTCAAATCAATATAGTCAATTAATCTTTGACAAAGGAGCAAAGGTAGTAGGGTAAAGACAGCCCTTTTAACAAACAGCTGCTACAACTGGACATATCACAAATCAGTCTAAATACAAACCTTACATTCTTCACAAAAAGTACCAAACCATAGAGCTAAATATAAAGCACAAAATTGGAAAACTGGTAGAAGATGGCACAGGATAAAGTCTGGGTTATGGCAGTAAGCTTGAGGTGACAAGAGCAAAGGCCTGATCGATGAAAAAAGTAGGCCGAGGGGGCTGGAGAGATGGCTCAGCGGTTAAGAACACCGTCTGCTCTTCCAGAGGACCCGGGTTCGATTCCCAGCACCCACATGGCAGCTAACAACTGTCTGTAGTTCCAGTTCCAGGCAAACACCAAGGCAAATAAATAAAATAAGTAAATAAAGTTTAAAAAAAAAAAAAAGTAGGCCGAACGTCACTAAAATTTACAAACTTCTTCTTTACAGAAGCGAGTGAAGAAGATAAGCCACAGGCAGTAGGTACTTGCAGAGGAAACATATGAAAAAAGATTACCATTGACATATACAGAAAACACATAAAATTGGACATGAAGAACAAAACTTTGCTGGGTGTGGCTGAACATGTCTGTGATTCCAGCACCTGGAGTCTGAAGCAGGAGGAATGGAAGATTAAAGATAGTCAGAGTTACACGGTACGCTCATGCTGCACCCAAAACAAAGACAGTTCCCTACTCCCAGCACAAAGCATCCAATAAAACAAATGAACAGGAACCTGGACAGATGTCTTACTTAAGAGAATAGAAAGACAGGGCTGCTGAGCATATGCAACCATGATCAACACTCAAAGACACTACTGGGCAGCGTAACCAAATCTTAAACACGAACACCTCCAGAGGCTGGTAAGGAGTCATAACAGGGGCTCTCAGACATTGCTGCTGGGAATGCAAGACACCATATCCACTTAAAAGATAGATAATCTGGAAGTTTTCTGCAAAATTAAACATATTCTTAAATAACTTTTTCTACATTTACTTACCTGCCTACTTGAGGGCGGGCCCGTGTGTAAGGAACTGATAGGATGATTTGCAGAAGGCGGTTTCTCACTTTCACAGTGTTAACTCAAGGGACTGGGCCCAGGTTGTCACGCTTGGTGGGGCCTTAGTCCCCTGAGCTATCCATCTCACAAGGGATAAAATTTAATAATACTTTTCCCCATGATTCAATAACCATACTCCTTGGTAATTTCCCCATGAATTCAAAGCTGTTAAGTTTATTATTATTATTTTAAAGAAAAATATAGAATAAAATTGGTACTAAAACCAAGGGATTTTAAAATCCGAATAGGGAGCAACTGGACCCCAAGACGGACAATACAGATCTGCTTAAGTATAATAACATCTCTTTCCAACCACAAGATGTTTTTCCATCTTACAAAGGATGAGACAGTTCAAACTACTCTTCCTAAACCCAACTGTATATAGGGTTCACATGGGATTTATAGAATTGTCACTCACACATATAATACATTAGCTTCAGAACTAAATGAGGAGGTAGACATTTTTTCTTAGGAGATTAAAACAGAGTCAGCAAGCACTCATAGTTGGAAGACATTTCCTTAGCTCAACCCCAAGTATTTTCTTGGTCATGTTTTGAGGAAACATTCCTTCAGTAGCTCACTTCTGTGGACACACCTTTGTGACTGGCTCCTAGAAATTTACAAAGCATAGTCTCTTCAGTCCTCCAAATTCTGTGAACCATTTACTATCCTTACAGAGTCTTAAACTGTAGCTAGTCATTGCTCTAACCAGACTTGACTACTCTATCACTGAACGCCAATCTGTACAAGAGGATGGCAGGGTCTCTATCATGCAGACAAGAGAAAGGTGTCTTTCTAGAGAAGACAAACCAAAGAGCCCCTAGACTTAGAAGCAAGCAGATACAGAGGATTCGTGTTAACAAAAAAGTAGGAATTATATGCACATTTATATACTGCACTGTGAGACTTCCACAATTGCTCAGTGTCCTAAGGGCTGTATCTCCAGATAGGACATGAGAAAGTTTAAAAATAAGAGACTTACTGAACTTGTATTTGGGACACTGCACAAAGCTTCAGAGTTCTGATCTAACCAGTATAGTCTAGTACTTGAAACAGCTCAACCATCTATACTACTTTAATTTGTGTTGAATAATTTTCCTAAAGGAGGGGAAAGACAAGGTTAGAATAGGGGATACTGCTATAAGATTTGTCTCCACCCTCCCCTCTTTTGAGACAGGGTTTCTCTGTGTAGCCTTGGCTATCCTGGAGCTCAGAGATCTGCCTGCTTCTGCCTCCCAAGGCAGGGATTAAAGGTGTGTGCCACCACCACCTGGAAAGATCTGTATTTCTATTGACTTTCATAAAACAAGTGGGTGTGTTACTTTAAGGAAAACCACAAATGCATATTAAAACACAAAGAAATCAGGCTGGGAAGACAACTCAGTTGGTAAAGTGTCTGCCTTGCAAGCAGGAGGACCCCAGTTCAATACCCAGCATGTACACGGAAACAGAAAGATCCCTTTAGCTCAAAGGCCAGTATAGGCCTCTTGGTAAGTTCATATCAATGAGAGGCTCTGTCCTAAAGGGATTGGGTGGCATTTCTGAGGATGATATTGTCCTATCTTTCATACTCACATGCACAAACACATATACACATACTGAAGTTTAAAAAAGTATACATATAAAGCAACAGCTCCATTAAATTAAGAGACATGAGATCACAAGTTCTTAATATTTTTGCCTAATATCATAGAATCACAGTAAGTCTGTCCATTCTATCTACCAAAAGCCTATTAGTTTTCATAAAGTAATAATTATGAAAGCATTTGAAGATTAGGTTGTTCAAGCTAAATTCCAATACAAAACTTTTTTGTAAATATGAAGAGAGTGTCAATTATCTGGTTATAATTATTTTTATATTTGCTTAATGAATAAGCCATATATTTAATAAAAAGTATAAAGTGATCAAGAGCCAAGCTGTCTTTACTTCCTGTGGTTTTCTAATAGCAGGTGCCATGGACTCATCCTATGGTACTCCACATCTTGGAGTGCCATCAGCTGTGAGTAACTTGAAATTCACACCTACTTTAAACCTAAACTGTGATGCGTCAAGGGGTAGGAACAGGGATGAGAACATAGAGAAGATAAAAAGTTGAGGTGTATAAACCGATGGCTCGTGGCAGCAAGTTTATTAAACATCAGAGCATCTTATAGTGTTTGCAGGAGAAACGGGACAAAGCCAGCAGAAAGCCATCATACGATGTGAAGAAGTCAGTACAATGTTTATCAAGCAAGGCTGTCACAGACCCAGCACACAGTGGCCTCACAGGGGACATATCTGTCCCCAGGAACTGAAACTTAACCCTCTTGAGGCCTTGGCCCCAACACCAGCCCTGGCCAAATGTGCTGATGGGAGAGGACACAGAGACTAATGTTCCCTTTGGCCTTTCAATGGGGCCTTTGGGAAAGTTTTTAATTGGCCTGGACCCCAGTCCAGGAAACATTGAGAAAAAGAGCCATGCAAAAAGCATTTTATAAAACCAGAAGAAATAACCAATGAGTGGGAATTAAAGAAAAACCAGAATCTGGAGAAGAGCAAAGAAGAAAGCAATTTCCAAGAGTGGTTTATGGGGCCGATACAGCAGTGGCCTCCCTGTTTCACTATGGTTGTATTAAACACTAGCTCCCCACTTTGGCCTACAAATACAAAGAACAAACAGAATAACAAATACATCTTCAATGAAACTTTAACTCCACAATATAGGGACAGAAAACAGGTTGGTCAAGATAAAGAAGCAACCCAGGGGTCAAGTTATTTCTTCTTTCAGATTAGATATATAGGGAACAGAGTCCTGTCAAACACAGACATGTGTTTTGAACTCTGAGATTCAGGTATGTTGACGTTGGTGGAAGAAACCTAGAAGACTTCACTTGGTCCTGACAAATGGCAAGGAAGGTCCAAATGAGTGAGCAGATGCAAATAAACCACATTCTAGAGTAACAGGCTGTCGGCACAGGAGGGTGGGAGGGATTCTGAACACTGAAGGAAGGAAGCATGAAAATGAGAATCCCTTCAGCTTGGGACAGTGGAGAAGCCAACTCAGAACCAGGTGGCATGGTCAATGTTAGGCTCAGAACAGTTCTTTTCTTTTTATAGTGGGTCCAGGGGAAAATAGCTCCATTTAAGGATGAACAATGATAATCAAAGTAAGACTTCTATCAAATCTATATAATAACAGTATAAGAAGCAAAAACATGAATCTTGGGCCTCGGGGAGCTGGTTGGTGAGAGACACTGTCTTAGAATGCACAAAGGTGGTGGGGGAGGGGGCTGATACTTAACACTGTAAACAAAACAAACCAATGGACAAAGGAAGGGAAGAATCACAAATCAAAAGGAAATACTCATCATACTTGGCACCATTTCTAAAGCCGTAAAGAGAATATAACAAAGCAGCCCCCATCTGTAAAGCCCCGATTTACTCTGTGGACAAACAGATCAAGGGATTTATGAGGAGAAACACCCAGGTTTCTTTTCCAGCAATATTAGCAGTGGAAAATAACAAAGAGTTGCCTAAAGCTCACAGAAACTATCCACAATAAGCTTTTAGGGGAAGAAATTATGGATTAAGAATTTTAGATTCGGGGCTGGAGAGATGGCTCAGTGGTTAAGAGCACCGTCTGCTCTTCCAGAGGACCCGGGTTCGATTCCCAGCACCCACATGGCAGCTAACAACTGTCTGTAGTTCCAGTTCCAGGCGAACACCAAGGCAAATAAATAAATAAGTAAATAAAGTTAAAAAAAAAACCAAAACTGTGATTACAAAAAAAAAGAATTTTAGATTCAGCCTATCTTGTCAAATATAACAATTTAGAAAGGCATTTTCTTTATACATTTAATTTTTATATGTGTATTTGAGTGTATGTATGTGTACCTTGTGCATATAGGTATTCAAGAAACTAGAAAAGCCTTTAAGACCCGTGGGCTGGAGTTAACAGTGGTCGTCAGGCACCTACTGTGGGTGCTGGGAACCAAACCCAGGTTCTCTGCAATAGAGCAAGTGCTGTTAACTGCTGAGTCGTTTTTCTAGTACTCAAAGGTATTTTCTTACATACAAATAAATTACAGGATGGGGATGCGGCTCAGTTGGTAGAATACCCAAAGCCCTGGATTTGGTCTCCAGCACCACATAAACACAGCACCTGAGAGGTAACTTCAAGGGATTTTTCGAGGACAGCATAGGGTTATCTAGAGATTCAGCTTTAAAACAAAGAAACCAAAAACAAAAACAAAAAAACCCATTCAAACAAACACAAGAATCCATTAAATTTTAAGCTCCACGTATGTAGATTTTGTTTTGTGCTCTGTCACATGCCCTTGCCTCACACAGCATCTTACATCATGACTATTCTTTCATTTATATCCTTAGTTGTGAAGAATTCATGAAAGCTACTGTTTGAGTTACTGACATCCCTAGCACCTCACTGGACTCCAATGCAATTTCTATACTTTCTCAGTTGGTTCCCGTATTTTCCAGGGATACAAATACTTGTAAATTCAAATGATTTTAAATTCTTTCAAATTTTCTTTATTTTATTCATTCACTTATTCTGTGTTTCGCTGTGTGAATGCAATCCCCATTGAGGCCAGAAGATGGCATCAGATCCCTTGGAACTGGAGGTACAGAGCCATGAGGGTGCTAGGAGCAAATTCAGGTCATCTGGAAGAGCATCAGTTGCTTTTAACCAATGGACCAAGCCCCCATCCCCACCCCAACTCCCTTTCCAATTCTGTGTGTGTTTGTTTGAGACAGGGTTTCTCTGTGTAGCTCTGACCATTCTGGAAGTCCAAGTTTCCACCTGCCTTTGCCTCCCAAGTTCTGGAATTAAAGGCGTGCACCATCATTGCCCAGCATCCCTTTTCAATTCTTAAAGAACTTGTTTCTCTTTTTGGTCTAATACTTGGGTAAAGTTAACAAAAACAATATACAAAAACTACAAAAGAAAATTTAGAAAGTTCCATTCCTCAAAGTAGAAACAAAATGAGTAAGAACTTGATGAGCTGCTAAAGTTAATTCATTTACCCAGCACAGTCTTAAGAAAGAACACAAGGACACTTTCTAAGTGTGCCTTTTGGATAATTTGCATTTTTAACCAAGTAGACGTATGCTCTGTTTTCAAAATATTAAAGAGAAGATGTGGCCAAGTAGGAAGGGGACCCCATAGAACCCCTCGGGCAGGACCTTCAGCTTCTAAAGCATGAGACTTGAGAGACTCCTGAAGCACCACTTACCATTAAACACAAGGCTGGGCTTTCCAGAGTGCTGTGAAACCAAAAATTACAGGGAACCCAAGTACAAAATGAGCCAATCTTAAAATACCATACTCCTCAAAATGTAAGGAAATAAACTGTGACCGTGAAGGAGGGAGTGAGTGGAAAGATCATATAAAGGCACAATTAATAATCATAAAGGTAACTGTAAACACACAGGTGGGCATCCTGAGTCACATGTGATTACTGCTCTTCTAAACTTTTTTTTTTAAAAACACGTAACTCCAATAGGGCAGAGTTGTTCCTAGAATAGTAATGCCGCACAATCTAACACATGGTGTGTCACACAGAGCACTTGTCATTTAGAAGACTAGGTCCTATAACAGTCTTGGGAAATGTGGAATGGAAGCAATCCCTCACTGAACACTTATTCACCTGGAGAGTGTCTCCAAAACATTTCTTCCTCCAGCACCCAGGGCTCCTCGTCTTGTTCCAACTTGAAGATCACATCTGGTTTGGTGACTTGAGCATCTATTCCAGGAAACAGAAAGAACTTGCATGTTAATGCTGGAGACAACCGTACAGATCTGGGGTTGAGTCCTGGGGTCTTGAGAACATACGGAGGAGGAAAATAAAGGAACTTGAACAATGACTGCCCTCCATATTGGAGCACATGTACTCAAGAAGGCAGGCAAGGCTCATTCAGCAAGCCACAGTCTCCACACACTGGGAATTAGGAATTCTACAGTAACTAGAAAGCTTCCCTTACCTACTGCTATTAGGTTGCTGTAGGTCTCTAGCATCACATCTCGGTACAAATCCCTCTGGGCAGGCTTCATTTGCTGCCACTCCTCCTGGGTGAGGTCCACAGCCACATCCTCGAATGTCACTGCTTTCTATAAAAACATAGTCCCAATTAATTTGAAGCCATGAAAATTAGGGCCTGTGATCAAAATATGTAAGAATCCATTTAGCTATGAATGAGGAGTCCAAGCTTATTAAAAATTGTTTTTGAAGTCTTTTTTTTTTTAAAAAAAAACACTTTTATTTATTTATTTGCCTTGGTGTTTGCCTGGAACTGGAACTACAGGCAGTTGTTAGCTGCCATGTGGGTGCTGGGAATGGAACCCGGGTCCTCTGGAAGAGCAGACGGTGCTCTTAACCGCTGAGCCATCTCTCCAGCCCCGTTTTTGAAGTCTTCATAGTTAATGTTTCACAGTGTAAAGGGGGTACTAAGAGTTTGTGAATCATTGAGTCAGCAAGCATTCACTCACCCTCCCTAATCAGAGGACAGTAGTGATCGCTGAGCTACTGTGACAGGTATGCAACAGCTGTGCATGACTCATGAGTAAGCAGCTCAGACCTGACAGGTATCCCACGACGTGAGAAAGCAAACAGGGCAGGGTAAAGGGCAACAGGAAGAGGTAGCTGGAAGGAAAGGCGTGAATATTTGAAAAGGTAAAGTTTAAAATTCGATTGGACTTCCGGAGAAAACACCCAGTATGCAGTCAGACATAGGATGAAAGAAGAGAATGTGTGAATCGTCAACCTGAAACAAGATAAACCCATGGCCGTCAGTGTGAACAGTTAAAGAGAACATAACCTAGTGCTGATAGGGACTAAAGAGTACAGTTAGGAGCTGGAGAGATGGCTCAGAGGTTAAGAGCACTGACTGTTCTTCCAGAGGACCTGAGTTCGATTCCCAGCATCCACATGGCAGCTAACAACTGTCTGTAATTCCAAGATCTGACACCCTTACACAGTTATACATGCAGGCAAAACACCAATTCACATAAAATAAAATTAAAAAAAAAAAAAAAGCAGAGTTAAACATCAAAGAACGAGACTCAGGTTTTCATTTACAACCAACATGTTAGAATTAATACTATGATAATGGAAATAAAAAACAAAGTATTTTGGAAAAAGAATGTGATCTGATGACTAGTTCTTGCTTTTATTTGTTTAAAATCTCTAATACTCAAGTAAAAAGACAAAATATTTTATTTGAGATGTCTGTAAGAACAAAAGTATCCAAATAGCCAATCTTCGGGAAGAATTTACTCAACGGTAGAAATGTGATGAGATAAAATGACAATTACAAATGGCCTGAGCTACAATAAAGGCTTCTAAGAGTTGATCTCTACGCTATGAAAATCATTCCTATCACCTCTGTACTGGCATTACAGTCATCTGCACAGTATTTAGGATATGTGACCCTGAACTGGCTTCTTGGCCCATTCCCAACAGAGGAACACAGTAGTCAGCCTTGATACTGAGGGTAGGGGCTCGATCCTGCCTCAACTAGGTATGCCACACTGCACTGACTCACCCTGGAAATCCTTAACCTCTCTAAGGAATGAATGAGGTTGGTGGGGAGGAAAGCTGGGAGATTACCAGAAAGAGGAGAGGGAGGGGGAACAGCAGTGGGTATGTTAAAAAAAAAAAAAAAAAAAGCTTTTAAATAAAAAAGTATAAAAAAAGAATAAAAGAACTTAGAAGAAGACAAGAAAGCTCAACTCGAAGGGATACTGATAAATAAATAAATAAATAAATAAATAAAGACATGTCACAATGTAGTAATTTCTCTTGGCATATTAGCTATATCTGGCTTTGAGACAAGAGTCTTGCTGTGTAGGCCTGGTTGGCCTGGAACTCAGAGATCCACCTGCTTCTGCTTCCTGAGAGCTGGGATTAAAGGTGTGCAGGACCATACCCAGCTATCTTTAAAATGTCCTCATAGCCTGAGCAGGTATTAACACTATCTATTTAAAAGGCAAGAGCACTGTAGCTAAGAGTGATGCACCCCCATCCCAAGGCTATCTATCATAGGGTAGCAATGAAGCTGCAGAGCTAAGGGTTTAATCCACCATGCTATGCTTCCTCCCCACTTCAGCGGGAAGGATCAAAGGACACAATTTAAGATGTCAATGGACACACAAGAACTGCTAGGCCTAAAATCCTCTCTACTGCCAGGGCTTTATGGAAAACGTGTGAACTCATCCATGTCAACAATTCATAGGAAAAAGAAGAGAACAAACAGTCCAAAGCTGAGCATTGCAGCACACAGTGTGAACCAGACAGAGAAGACCGATAAAACGGCAGGACCAAGTGTTGACTTACTGAGAAGAACTAGCCGGTGGTGCACTATCTTTTGTAATCATTGCATCACAAGCACAAACATGAAACATTCTTGTTGTTGCCCAAAACTGGACCAATCAAACTCATCAAATGCTCACAAGAACCACTTAAGATTATTTTAGCCTATCATCCTAATTACATGTGAAGTCATGATAAAGACCAGCCTGGACAATACAGGGAAACATGGTCTCAAAAATGAAAAGGGGGGGAAAAAAGAAAGAGAGATTTTTAGATGAGGAGGGAACAAGGGAATTATTAAAAAACAAAAACCAAAAGCCCGTCAGCTGGGGCTGGAGAGAGTGAGTAAGAGCACTTCTTCAGAGGACCCAGGTTCAATTCCCATCATCCATGCACATGTGACTCAGACCTTTTGTAACCACAGATTTGGGACACCACACACAGGTGATGCACAGACATACATGCAGATAAAACACTCACAGACATAAAGATAATAAGTAAAATGCCCAAAGAGGGAAAAAAATCTCTGGAGCAAATACTTGGTATTTAAGAACTGATGATGCAAAAATAAATTAAACTTACACTTTAAAGTCTATGTGTATATGCATTTATATCTGTATTATTATATGCCTTAATTTGTAAGAACTTGCTACCTTAATACTTGCAATAAAATTAAACACTTGTCAAACCTAAATCTCCTGTTAAGACACAATTAGTGATCTTAGAAGTTAAAGAGAACACACAACACAACAGAAGAACAGAACGGTGAGTCAGTTTGTTTTAGAAAGGGTCTCCTGTAGCCCAGGCTGGCTTCAAACCTGCTACCATAGCTGAGAGCTGGAACCCTGCTTTGTATTTTACTATCAATTAATCTGATAATAAAAGTAAATACAGTCCTTTTAAAAAAACCTCTCTGCATGGTTTCTACACCCCCCATACCCCACACCCCCACCAAAAAGACTATAGGTGAAGCAAGACTGCTGGACAAACACCAACAGATGACTACTTTCCTGTTGATACAAAAAACATTTTAATTATTTTGTAGGGACTTTGTATAAGTGCAAAGATTTTAAGACATTATATAACTGAGCAGAGGTGCATCTCTGAGTGTGAGGCCAGCGTGGTCTACAGAGGGAGTTCCAGGATAGCCAGAGCTACACATAGAAACCCTGTCTTCAAAAACCAAAAAATAATAACAACAACCAAAAAACCCACACACAAACAAACAAAAAAAAGGCATTATATAAAAGGCATTTTATGCAAAATATGCTGCCAGATTCCATGGGTTTCAAGAACTGTGTCCTGGGTCCATCCTTTCAACATTTATTTTTAAGTTACAGCTCAGACCTGAGAAGACGTCTCAGTGTCTTTTTTGGCCATACACATCTAATGACCAGAGCTGGAGCCCCTGACAATGGAAGGGGAAAATCGGCTCAAAAAGCTGTCCTGACCTTCATAGGTGCACCGTGGCCTGTGTACACCAATAAAGTTAAAGTTATCCCAGAGTTCACTGCAAAAGCTTATTCGTTACACCACAGTGATTAATAGTAAATGTTAGTAAAGGTCAAGACCATTTCCTATGGGTGAGTGTGTTAAATAGCCCAGGGAGAATGTTGCTCAGCCCTGAGAAAGGAGTGTTTCTAAAGTCAGTCTGTCCCACCAGACTATACAGACACATCTATCAGAACAAGCCTGGAAGTTACACTTCAGCAGTGGATGGCAGCAGGGCTTACCCTACCCATGTGGCTCTACCGGCCACCTTACTGGAGACACTGATGAGACCATAATGTAACTAGAGAAACGGCTTCTGTTTTAATAATTTCAGATTTATTTTACGTGCGTGAATATTTTGTCGGCACGAATGTATATACAGCACATGCATGCCTGTTGGATCCCTGGGACTGGGATTAACGATGGTTATGAGCTGCCCTGTGGATGCTAGGAATTGAACCTAGTCCCCTGCAAGAGTAACGAGTGCTCTTACTGCTTTCTCGGGCTCCTGAGAAACTACTTGCAAGTATGAAACACACTAAGAGTAAGATTAGAACCTAAATATCTGTGGCATGCGCACATTTATCCACCCATCCCACATACACACACACTCCACACAGTAAGATTAAAAATTACAAATTTAAAAAAGACAAACTGGGGCTGAAGAGATGGCTTAGCGGTTAAGAGCACCGTCTGCTCTTCCAGAGGACCCGGGTTCGATTCCCAGCACCCACATGGCAGCTAACAACTGTCTGTAGTTCCAGTTCCAGGCAAACACCAAGGCAAATAAATAAATAAATAAATAAATAAAGTTTAAAAAAAAAAAAGACAAATTGGGCCCACAAGATAGCTCAGTAAATAAAGGGCACCTACAACCAAGACTCCCAATCTGAGTTAAATTCCCAGGACCCCAGCACAAGGGAAGAAGCAACCCCAGCAAGCTGCCTTCTGACTTCCACATGTAGGTCCTGGAACACGCTCACTCCAGACCTCGACAAACAAATGTATGTTTTGTTGTTGTTTTTGAGACTGAGTCTCACTACAAAAGACTGAGCTGGGCTTGAACTCACGGAGACCTGCTGCCTCTGTTATCTGGGTACTAGCATTAAAGGTGTACATTACCATGCAGAGAGAGAAAGAGAAAGGGGGACCAAAGAGAAAAGACTAAGGCTGGGCATGGAGGCATTTGCTTTAATCCCAGCACTTATGAAGCTGAGACACATGGATCTCTGTGAGTTCTAGGTCAGGGTTACACAACAAAGACTGTCTGAAACCCCCCCTTAAAAAAAAAAAAAAAAAATCCCAACCTAAAAATGGGCAATGGCTCTAAATAAGTATTTCTTTGAAAAGATATAAATGGCCAATAAGTCATGTTAGATGTTGACAGGGTATTTAAGTATATGCAAATCAAAATCACAATGACATATACCTCATATACAGCAGGATGGCTATAATCAAAAGAACAAATGATAGGTGTTAACAAGGATACAGAGAAACTACACCATTCAAGTCTGCAGGGGGATGTAAAATGATGCAAGTACTTTGAATAATAAAGGAATAATTCCCTAAAAGGTTTAAATATGTGACTCAGGAATTCCATTTCCTAGACACAAACTGAGAAAAATGAAAATATATTCATGTAAGAATTTTTACCCCAATGTTCTCACAATAGTCAAAACAAGAAAGAAGTCAAACCTGGAGGCATGAGTCTACAATCCCAGCACTTAGGAGGCTGAGCAGGAGTTCAGTAAATTCATGCCACTCTGGGCTACATAGTGAGTGAGACCTTACTGCTACAACAAATGTGAATGACCCAAACATCTACTACGTGGTACATACACACAATGGAGTATTAAGAACTTTTATTAGGGATGAGGGTGTGTATGTGTGTGGTGTACATATGTGTACATTACTAATTTCATAAGTAATTACCACACAGAGCAGAACCAAGCTCACTGCACAGCCCACATCAACCCTAAAGCAGAGCTGTCCAAGTAGTTAGCCAGAGAACCCTAGGAAGGGCAATAAATGTGTATTATATCACTTAAAAAAAACAAAACCAAACAAACAAAAAGACAAAGCATGTAAAATGACTGGCACATCCTTGGCTGCAAGCCCAATTTCAAAGAAGTAAGATATTCAAATAATTTAGAATTATATATTCAGGGGGTTACTAATGATGCCATGGGTTCTGATTCTGTAAGCCCAAATCTTGGCTTCAGAATTGACTGTGTAAGCTTGACAAATACCAAACCTGAGCCTTCCAATTTCCTTATCTGTGTAGTAGCATTGCTCTCAACCATTCAATGAAATCTTAAAAATGGATTACCTTCTAGAATGTAAGCCATAAAAAGTGTTAAACAAAAACCATTCTTTCCCAGTGGCTCTAGGAAATTATTAAATCCCATACAAACACAAAAGAAACTTGCAACTCTGACAAAAAGTAAAAGCCAAATCACAGAAAGACTAAAAAAAGAAATAGACCAGGCTGCCTCAGACTTCTCTAGTCAAGAATAATCTTGAATTTCTGATCCTGCTTCTACACCCAGCTCATGCCACAGTGCTAGACTCTAATACAGGGCTCTGTGCAAGCAAGGAGAGTGCCTTATCCCCTGAGCTACAGCCTAGCCTCACCGAGTAAGACATGCCATCAGTGCATTCCAACTTAGTCCATTTTCTTAATGCGTTCACTCCCTTTATACTCATATGTGAAAAACACAGAGTGTGTGTCTGCCTCATGGTGAGAGAGGAAGAAAAGGCGGCCAAGAAAAATGCTCAAAATACAAGAGTAGGAGTCTGGACAGATGGCTCAGAGGTTAAGAGTGCTGACTGCTCTTCCAGAGGTCCTGGGTTCAATTCCCAGCAACTACATGGTGGCTTACAACTGTCTGTAGTGAAATCTGGTACCGTCTTCTGTACATTGTATACATAATAAATAAATCTTAAAAAAAAATGCAAGAGTAAACAACTTCAAACATAGAAACAGAAAGAAATCACCAGTGGAGGGTAGATACATAACACTCTAAGAAGACTGCAATGAGCCAGTGGCTGAGTGGGTAAAGGTACTTGCCACCAACCCTGACAATCTAAGTTCAATTCCCGGGACCCACAGGAAGGAAGGAGAGGGCTAACTCCAACAGGCTGTCTGACCTTCACACTTACACAACAGCACACATACTGCGTCCCCAATGAACAACATATAACAAAAGCTGCATTAAGAAAGCATGCTGGCAGGGGATGGTGACACGATTTTAATCCTAGACTGGAGCAGGTGGAGGGGCAGGCAGTGTTAGGTCTGAGGCCTGCTTGTTCTACAAAGCAAGTCCCAGACAAACCAAGGCCACACACGTGAGATTGCATCTCAAAAACAAACAAAAGAACACCACATTAAAAAAGAGAGTTGGAAGGCTACAAAAAACAGAACTGCAAGGAAGCCACAGACTGTCCATGTAATTTAGTTTAACTTGCTATCAAAGGCTTAAACTGGAAAGAAAAAAAAAAATACATATGAGTAGGATTATTCCTAAGAGATAGCTATACTAACTATTCTACAAAATTTTTCTTTGGCCAAAATTTTTTTGTAAAAATTGAGCTTAAAATAACAAAAATCATGGAAATATTTTAGAATTTATATTTTGCTTTCAGTGTCAACAAAAAGTTTTTGCTTTGCTTTCATTAAATAGTATACACACACACACACACACACACACACACACACACACACAAAACCCACTGCAAGTTATGGAATGGATTGTATGTCTGTTTACTTTGACTTTCTAGATAATGTTCAACTTTATCTAGAGTTAATCCAACCTGAGTAAATCTGCATCACTTATTTCTTCACAGCTGTACTTCCTTTCCTTTTTAAAAATCTGTTATTTTTCTTCACTTATTCATTGTATTTTCCCCAGTTTAGCAGTAGATTATATTAACCCACAACAACTGCAAAACAAATGCAGGAAAAAAATATGTTTAGAACGTACTGAAGATCTGGGCATATCCTCTTCTTCTTGGCAAAGTGCAGAATCCGGGGAACACCAAGCTGAGGAAAAGAGAAGCAAACAGATTTGCTCAGAATTTCAGACAAAGGAACGTGGAGAGCTTTATGACCAGATGCTCTCAGATCCTCCAGAAACATGATCCGCAACACCATGAGAAATGTTAAAAACCTCGCCAAACTCCAGAGACTCTGAAATGTATACATATGGAGAACTAAACTTAGACTTGAAAAGTCCTGATGTCAACTACAGAAAGTGTAAAAATTTGAAAAATCAAAACTTAGCTATTATTCAGAAAAATGGCAATGAATCCCTAGACAAAAATATTCAAGTGGCTGTGGCTAAGAAGCAGAAACAGACATAAGAAAGGATGAAACAGAAAATGCCCATTTCTAACTGATAACACCACTTCTAAAACATACTAAAGACAAGGCAGTCACACAGTTCAGCAGGTCAAAGTATCTGCCTGCAGCCCTAGGACAGAACCATTACCTGCAGGCTGTCCTCTGGCCTCCATACATGCTCTGTGGCATACGTGAACCCACATACACGAACATGTATAGATGCAAACACACAAGATAAATAAATATGAAAATTTTAAAAAAAATCAGTGGAATTAACAAAATAAAAAATGTCTACCCTGCATAATCAGTAACACCCACGTGAACTTCCATGGTAGGAGCACGAAGATTTCCCAGCTTTCCCATGGTTCCTGAAAATACAGCTCTCCCGAGGAACCCACACTCCACTCTTCACCACCTCACCTCTTCTCTGCATCGCCTGGGTCAACTGCTCCATGTCGAACAGCTGTTGCTGGTATTTCAGGGTTCAGATGTCATTTGGATCTTGCCTGCTCTGCGTAGGACTGTTCAGATGGTCTGCAGGTGCAGAGTCTGCTCCTGCCCAGGACTCCCAAGAATCTGGGGTGGGTCTCAGGTCAGATGGTCTCCTCTCATGGCTGACACCTGTTCTCAGGCTTCATACTCACACCACAGATCTGTCTTAGTGTGGTGGAGGTAGGACCTGTAGGCTTAGACCAGAGATCAACTTTGCCTCATGCATTCTCACAGGCTCTGTGTCATAACCAGCCTCAGCGACAGCACCCAGTGGTCAATATTTTCCAGCAGATTACTGTTGCGTAAAGCATTACATTTTCAGACAATGTGAATACACACCGAGAGATAACTAATACTTCCCCCAACACTTATTTCCTTGTTTGCAACTCACACTCTCTAGAGTCACTGCATAGAAATGCTAGATGACAAAACAGAGATAAAACCCATATCAGCACCTCAGGCTAAATGAAGTACTCACAGACACCAAGAGTCTAGAAACAAAGTGATGCTCAAAAATCTGACTAGAGAAGGGCAGCCTCAATGCAAGGATAGATATAGTGCTGAATCAGCCAGACAACTTCGGGCTGGCATGATGCATCACTGGGTAACAAAACTTATTGCTAGAGCTCCATGACCTGAATTCTACACCTGGAATCCATTGAAGAGGAAACGGTGAACCGATTCCAAAAGCTGTCCTCTGACCATGTCCACATGTATGCTGTGACATGTGTGCGCCTCACAAGCATATAATAATATAATCTTCTGAAAAATACTTATAGAAATCCCATGTAAAGGGAGCTGCATTAAAAATCTAGCGATCACCATTCTCTATCTGAATTGCCTTGGCAATTTAGGTAAAAGACACTGCAATTTAAAATTTCAAGGCTTTTTGAAGTAAAAATTATAACCTTATCACATGATAATAGATATAAATCAATGAGATGGCTATAAAAACATATTAGTCTACCATTTCTGAGCCTTTACTAAGAAATAAATGGTCTCTCTCACTGTACCTTGGGTTACTTAGCCTCAAGGGCACTGACAGTGAACTTCTCCTTCATCCTCCTGGGTGCGAGGGTTACAGGCATGCACCACCACAAGGCTTAAGAATGTTAAAGTGGGGCTGGAGAGACGGCTCAGCGGTTAAGAGCACCGTCTGCTCTTCCAGAGGACCCGGGTTCGATTCCCAGCACCCACATGGCAGCTAACAACTGTCTGTAGTTCCAGTTCCAGGCAAACACCAAGGCAAATAAATAAATAAAGTTTTTTTTTTAAAAAAAAGAATGTTAAAGTAGGAGAAAGTAATGTGAATAACAGAAAAGGATGGCTACCTAGCTTGGAGTTCACGTATTTATTAAATGTCTTATTGAAGTTTGGGTTTTGTTAAGTACACAGAGAGAAGAACACAAACTAAGCCAGAGGGAAATAAGAAGGTAAAGTAAATGCAAACAATAAAAACATTTTTTCAGTAATTATGATAAATAAAACAGAATTAAACTCACCTATTAACAATCAAGCCGGATAAATGAGTCAAAAAGTTCATCTGATCCTATTCTCATGAGAAATCTGAAACATAAAGACAAAGGGTTATTTTTTAATACTTTTTTTTAAACTTTATTTATTTATTTATTTATTTGCCTTGGTGTTTGCCTGGAACTGGAACTACAGACAGTTGTTAGCTGCCATGTGGGTGCTGGGAATCGAACCCGGGTCCTCTGGAAGAGCAGATGGTGCTCTTAACCGCTGAGCCATCTCTCCAGCCCCGACAAAGGGTTTTGAATATAAAATTCCTGGCAAATGCAATTTTCAAAGGAGAGAGAAGCAGTATTATCAAACAAGAACACTTACTAAAAGTCCCCAGAACTAAGATGGATGTGTGTAACACTGCTCCATCTTCAGACTGTAAGTGAATGACAGCCTTACCCACACAACTTTTCTTTGGCTAATGTAATAGAGCCCTTGAATGATCGAGTAACCCACTGGGGAAAAAAAAAAAAAAAAAAAAAAAGAAAAGAAAAAGAAAATGTCTTCGGATCCAGTTGTTTTTAACCCAAGCCCCAGAAAAGACAAATGGAGGGCAGATCTGAATTCAGCCTACCGCTCTACGATTCAACCAAATGCAGCTGGGAACAGCTAAATGTAGTGAATCTGCTAACAACATGAATTGGAGAATGAATCCAATGATGTTTGCTACTGAGCTTAGGGATGCTTTTTTTTTTTTTTTTTAAAGTCATTATTCAACTAATTTCAGAGGTAGCAGTGTAGCTCAGAGCTTTTGCCTGGCATGACTGCAAAATTAAATAGTAAATAAAATAAGCCAAGCAAGCCATTAGATAATAATGAACTTAGAAAGTTATAAAAAGAAAAAACTGAAAAGTTGGAGAACAAAATGTTGGAGCAGACGAAGACCACGACCGAAAGGTCAATGAAGGAGGAGGAATCCTTTAAAAATACAGAATATTGTTCTTAATAGTTACATGAAATGCTACAAACCCTAGAGAGAGCCAAGAACACGATCCAAGCACGCACGCTACACATCTCTCACACTCACCACACCCTTCCTCACTCACAAACCACCAAACATCACCACGACACAACCACACCCCCTCGAAATCATCAGATTTGCACACACATTAACTCACCACTATTTTGTGTGCAACTCCACCAAACATTCACAAGTACGATTCTCTGGCGGAGAGCACTGGGGTTACTCCGGGAGTACCCGAGCCAGGTTCGAGCAGCAGCAGCAGCATGCTCCCCTTCCATCCCAGAGCACAGGTGCTCCCAGAAGGCCTTGCGGCCCGATCCAACTTCCGGTCAGCGCAGTGAGTCCCGTGTGACCAATGGAAGAGCAGCGGGCCGGGAGCGCCCGGGGGGCTGCACCGCGACAAGGTGATGCTGGTTGTGAGGCTGCGCTGGACGCGAGCAGCCAGGGGAGGCGCTGGTGCACTTGGCTGCACCTTTGTGGACTACATTTCCCAGAAGGCCGAGCGCTTGTGGCAGGAACTGGGGCGTGTCCACTGGTTTGGCGGTACCCTTAGATCGCGGAGGAAAAGGGAGTCCAGCTTGCCTAGTAGGGTTGCTGTTCGGTGCTGCTGGTCGGATCTCGGATGATCTGGGGAGGCCGGTGCGAGCTGGAGCCCTGGAACTGTGCGGGCGGACACAGTGCCCTCAATGGCTTTTGTGGGTCGTCTGTAATACATTGTGATTGCACGAGACGTCTGGCCATCGTGGAGTCATGGCTTAAGTAAGACTGCACCTATATGTACGTGGCTTCTTGAGTGTTCTTACCCTGGGACTCCTGTTAGCGGTTTGGGGGTGACTTCAGAACTCTGCCCTCGCGAACCCTCGCAGAGGTGTGGTGGAAACCTTTCTCCTAGAGTCTAGACGCTCAAATTGGACACGATGCCAGTTCTGCCCTAATCGCCATTCCCTGTGCATGATGGATAATAGGGATAAGACTGGTAATGGTCTCTGGCCCGACCAAGAAAAACTTGGCTTGTCACAATTTTTTGTTTTTTCTACTGTAGTTTTACTCTTTGCCACGTGAGTTGCCCAGAAGAGGGAAAGACTGCACAATAAACTACAAATGATAGCCAAAATATGGTGGGCTTTCCTTTTTGATGCAATCTGCAAATACTTGCTTACTGATGATTTGTCATTTGAATATAGACACACACAAACTCCTAAATAACTGTATCACACACACAAAGTAATAATCATTTTTACTTTAAAAGGTTTTAAGCCAGGTGTAGAAGTACATGCCTTTAATCCCAGCACTTAGGAGGCAGATAGGTAGATATTTGTGTGTTCAAAGCCAGTTCAGTCTACATAGTGAGTTTCAGGCCAGTCAGGACTATAGGACTCCACCTCAAAAAAAAAAAAAATAAGTATATCATATATTCAGAAAATTAAAATGATTATGAGCTGTCTACTAAACTATCTTACATGAAAACTCTTTATAAAAGTATTATCTTATTATATGTCTGCATATATGTCCATGCTCCACATGTATGCAGGTGCCTGGAAGGGGCCAGAAGATGAAGAGAGGGTGTGAGCCACCTGATGTGGGTGCTGGGACAGTTCATTTTATCAAACTCAGAATGGTAACATGTGAAGTGAGTTCTGGAAGTTGTCCAGTGGTGATTATATGAAAGCATTCGCCTCACACATTTTATCTTGTAACTTAGTGGTGGAGAGTTTACCTAGCACAGAAAGGCTCTTCTACCACAGAAAGTCCTCATACCACAAAAGCTAATAGACAAGATGGCCTCCAAATACAGTGCTAATATGCTTATCGGATTCCCAAGGAAAAGACTTGTCAGGTCTTGTCTCTTTCCCAGGGGTGGCACTGTAAGTATGCGCCACCACTCCTAGCCAAGAGAGGTCCTTTTCTTTTCTCTTCAGGTTTCTGGAGTGGTCTTGGGTCAGGTAATTGTCCTCTACTCAAGGGGATGGCATTTTAAAAAGTTTCTTTCCTTGTAAGATTGGGAGTGAGGTACTGAGGAGGTGGTTCTGAAGCTAAGGGCACTTGCTGCTCCTCCAGAGGACCTGGGTTCGGTTCCCAGCACCCGCATCAGGTGGTTCACAGTCATCTGTAACTCCAGGTCCTCATTATCTGACCCCCTTCTTTCCTTCTTTTGACTTCCACAAGTACCTGCACACGGGAAGTGTACGTACATATACTAACACACATATACACAAAATAATACATCTTTATTTTTTTCATGTAAGATACAGTTTAGCGGATGGCTTAATGCGGGGACCTTATGATGTCTAGTAGGTTTTTATCTCTGACCTAAGAGTAGAAAGATAGGAAGACACAATCCATCCATGGTCCACAGTGAAGTGGAGAAGAGACAGATTTTTGTTTTTATAAAAAAGGAATCAGGACTGTTCAAACTATTCCATTTCTTGTTCCCATGGAGGTCCCTTTCTACTTCTGTATTATTTAGCTTATTTATTTTTCAGAATTTAACTTCCCCAGAGTAGGAAAACAATAATATGTGCTTTTCTGTTTTCTTTCAGCTCTGGGATTGATGTGCAAAACCAAGATATTGTCACTAAAGGACAGACATGTTAGTCAAGCAATACCTCTAAAGACATGCTTGTGGTGGTATATATTTAATAAAAATAGTCTGGAATATCAGAAGACAGAGATACCCACAGAGCCAAGCCTTGAAGGTCAGGGAGTGGGGATCCACTCATAATCCCATCACTCAGGAGACAGAGATCCATCTGGATCTCTCTGAGTTCAAGGCCTAATAGAACCAGGCAGTGTGGTGTTGCATGCCTTTAATTCTACCTCTAGCAAAATTTAACCAGGAAGTGAGATAGCTGTGGAGAGAGAGAGAGAGAGAAAGAGAGAGAGAGAGAGAGAGAGAGAGAGAGAGAGAGAGAGAGTTTAGCTTCCCCTGCCACAGTATCTGGCTCTGGGTTTTTATTATAATACCAAATAGAATTTGTGCAGTACATGCCCACTTTTACTCAACCTGCATTTTTTACTCTATACCAAAAAACTAATCACGAAGATAAACCCTATGAATTTAACACATGTGGGAAGACTTCAATCAGAATTTATCATTAATTCAACACCAGAGAATTTATTCTGGTGGAAAACCCTGTGGAGGTAATGAGTGTGGGAAAGCCTTTAATTACTGCCAAAGCTTAAGAACTGTCAAAGAATTCATTCACACAGGCGAGAAACCATACAAGTAAGTCTGTGGGAAAAGCTTTACTGAAAGTTCAAAACTTTTTCCATGTCTGAGAATTCCCACTGGCGAGAAACCTTATGAATATAAGGAGTGTGGAAAGGCCTTTACTCATCACGCAAGGCCTATTCAGCACCACAGAATGCATGCTCATGGGAAACTTTTGTACAGGGTGTGAAAAAGCCTTTGGTAGCACCTCAACGTCATCACAGAATTCATTCTGATAAGAAACTGTGAATGTAAAGAATGTGGAAAGACCTTTATTCAGAGCTCAGAACTTACTCAACATCAAGAGAATCCACACAAATGAAAGACTATATGAATGTAATGAGTGTGGGAAGGAAGGCCTTTACTAAAGGTTCAAACCTTACTTGACATCAGAATTCACATGGTAAGAAACCTTAGGTCTGTAAAGCATGTGGAAAGGCCTTCAGTAGTCTCTCAGACTTCATCCACCAGGAGGGAATTCTCATTAGGTAAACAGGAAGTAAGGCACCTTTAAAAATAGTTAATATTTTTCAAAGCAGGTCATGAAAGCAGACTAGGAAATGTAGGATCATCTTTCTTTGTCTATCTTAACAAAGAACTATATATCATTTTGTTTCTTGAAACAATGGAAATTTATAATCATATTTTTTGAGCCCAGACTCTGAAGAAGGTGCTGGCAAGGTCAGAGCCTCCCAAGAAGTCTGCAAATGTTCTCTATGTTTCTTCTATGTAGAGGGTACCATGTATTTGGGCCCACAGATAAACAACTAGGAAAACCAGGAATAGAGGCTTTTTTCTTCAACAAGGACTATGTTTACTGTAAGCTGGGAATGGTTATAGT
The DNA here is from genome assembly GCA_004025045.1 of Sigmodon hispidus. Lineage (NCBI taxonomy): Eukaryota > Metazoa > Chordata > Mammalia > Rodentia > Cricetidae > Sigmodon > Sigmodon hispidus. The sequence continues at coordinate 6,494 of PVIH01005744.1, read as the reverse complement.
TTATAACATGAAGAGCTTTGCTATCTCTAGGGCCAGGCCTCATCTGAATCACACAAACTATTACAGTTTTTTTGTCCCAGACTTTTCCCTTCAAGATTTTGAGTATTGCTTCAAAATACATATGTTATGTCACTTGTACCTTGCAGTAGCCTAGGTAATGTCTGTGTTATCTATAGGGCCAGGCTACACCTGATTCCCACAGGCTCTTCTGTGTACGTCAGTCATCCTCCCCAGACCCTGATCTAAGCACTCTTTCCCAGTCAACAGAGCCATCTTTATGGAAGAGGCCATTTGTACTTTGCAGAGTTTCAGTGTAAACATGCCTTAAGCTTTGCTCTACAATAAACTGCCTTGTGTCAGATTCTAGAAGTTTGAACCAGCACTGGCTACTGAATTGTATTGAACCAGATTCCCTTTTCCCACAAGGATCTTACTCTGCCTGCCTTGGTGTTTGCAAAGGCCCCCTTTGCAAAATAGTTAGCAATCCTTGACACTATTTTGTAGATGAGGCATCCTGCTCTGCCTCTGTCTTCCTATTATATTCACTCTGGAGATCTTCTTTCTCAGGGATGCTAATGTACCTGTGTCTTGAGACCCCCCCAAAACCACCAGGAAGCTGGGTTCCAATGCAAACACATAAAAATCAGTTTATTCTTTTGGACAGGTTCGAACCCAGGTCGAAACTTTATGTTACAACACAACTGAAGAATTCAGCTCCAAGTTCAGGAGTGAGTAGATTTTTTTTTTTTTTAAAGATTTATTCATTTATTATGCATACAGTTTTACAGAAGAGGGCACCAGACCTCATCGTAGATGGTTGTGAGCCACCATGTGGTTTTGCTGGGAATTGAACTCAGGTCCTCTGGAAGAACAGTCAATGCTCTTCACCTCTGAGCCATCTCTCCAGCCCAGGAGTGAGTAGATTTTTTAAAAAAAAAAAAAATATATATATAAGTGGAGTGTTACACATCTTGGCATTTCAGGATTGGGTAAAGGGGTATGAGGTAGAGTAATTATTGGAAACTATTGGTTAAACTTTCAGTGGGAACCCAAGTTTTGAATCTATTGGCTATCAGGTGCATTCCTGAGATTTTTTTCCAGATTCTTCTTAGACCTGAGCCCTGTCCTCAGGCACTAAATGGTTTTTCCCTGAGATAAAGTTTTGTCATGGTAAATCTGTGCCTTCACAATGCCTGTCATACTAGATTAAGATCTCCTAGTTATTTTAACAGCTTTATCTGAAGAACTCTATTTCCATGACAAATCCTATTCACTGCTATGAGGAGTTAAGGCTTCATGAGACCTTTTTGAGGAGAGCGCTAAAGGTGAAGAGGATGGCGCAGTTTAAACAGTTTAACATCCTGTCAATATTATTCTATATAATGTATTTATAATTTTCACCTGTATATAGCTTGTTTTATTTTATGTGTATGTATGTATGTCTACAAGTATGTATGTGTACTGTGAAGGCATAGACTTACCTTTACAATACTGCATCTCAGGGAAAGACCATAGCTCCTTGCAGTATACTCAAACTTTTCCTTCCCAAAGAAAAATAAGGTATTGCTAATAGCTTTCCGGTCCATACTGTAATCCTTGTTATTGTGTGCCCAAAGTCCAGACCCCCAAAAAGACCACCATGAGACTGGTTTGATGCAATGCAAAGTGTCTCTTTATTGACAAGCTAGCTTGGGTCACTCTTAAGAGTCCTATGCTTAGTAGGATTGACCCTGAGCAGCATGAGGCCAGGGTTTTTATTGGGGGGAGGGCTCTAGTGGCTTCAGAGCTGTGGGTTTACAGTCTTGGAATTGGTCCAAGCTCTGGCTAGGGGTACCTGTTACAAATTCATTGGCTGCTTTGTTTTCTAGGGATGTTTCAACATTCAGCAGCTTCAGGTTTACCTGTACCTGGAGACTACTGTTCTATTGTCACTGTCCCTTTGCCAGGAAGGGAATGTTTGGAATGTCAGGTGTTTCCCCTGTGCTGACTCCACCAGGAGCATGCAAGGACCTGCTGTCTGTCTGGCCAACCAGCTACTCTGGGCTCCACAATTATCAATTTGTTTTCTCTTGGGGACTATTACTATAATTACAAACACACACAGTTACTTTATATATTTATTTTTACATAAATATATAATGTATATTGCAAAGATTACATGGCCTAAGGAATGTAAAATATTAGGACAGGTTCTAACATATAATTAGTATCTAAATGGATACAATTTAATAGCAATATCTTTAAAAATATGTATTTATTTTTAGATATTTTAAGTGTATGAATGCCTTGTCTGCATGTGTATTTGTGAAGCATGAGCATGCCTGGTGCCCTTGGAGGTCAAAAGAAGGCATAGGATCCCCTGCTGGAGTTAAGAACAGATGTGAGCTACTATGTGGGTGCTAAGAACTGAACCCAGGTCCTCTGCAGAAGTAACAGGTCCTCTTAACTGCTGAGCCATCTCTCCAACTCCAACAATACTATCTTCATCATAGTTAACGGGAAAGACTTTAACAATATTTTAACCCATAGTTGACATCAGAAAAATCACGACAAATGTGTTTTTAGGAATGTTTCTCACTGTAGAAAAGCTGCTGTTCTGCTGGAAGCTTCTCTGTCATCTGTCTTTCTGATTTATCAGCCATCAGAAAGGTAGTGGTACCTTGCAACAAGTCAGAGTAGTCAAAAGTAGGACACACTGGCGGACAAAGTTTGGAAGTAATGTGGACAGCTTAGAACTGGTTTCCCTCTGGCTGAAACCAGGTATGATGATGAGGTTGGAAGAGAGTGAGGTAATCTTTTGAAATTATTGCTCAGACTTTAGGCACTAAATTGCTAACAGTTATACAACGCTGACAGGATTTCTGGCAAGATATGGGATTTCTGCGGAGATACTGGCTCTTGTTAAATTTTACTACCATGCCTCCTGTTTGACTGTGTCCAGGATGTTTGCTTTGAATTCTGCTGTCACAGCAACATTTTGGGAGCTTGCGTTCAGTTCCTGGTCACCAGGGAGGCCTGTTCTCAGAATGCTGTGGGTTCTGCTCTTTCTTTCTTTTCTTTTTTTTTTTTTTTAAACTTTATTTATTTGTTTATTTATTTGCCTTGGTGTTTGCCTGGAACTGGAACTACAGACAGTTGTGAGCTGCCATGTGGGTGCTGGGAATCGAACCCGGGTCCTCTGGAAGAGCAGACGGTGCTCTTAACCACTGAGCCATCTCTCCAGCCCCGGGTTCTGTTCTTTCAACAATATTTATGACACTAAATACTACCTAATACTAACTTTGGGCCCTAAGTTTTGGGATAACTTGTTTTTCAGCAGATATCTGCCTTCTTTGCTGATTGCTAACATTCTAGGCACATGCCCTGGCTTAGGGTATTTGCACTTACTGGTCCCTCTGCCTAGAACACTTTGCTTCTAGACTGTTGCATTGTTAGATCCCTGGTTTGGTTTCCAGAACCTACATGGTAGCTCATAAAGTTAGAGTGGATCTAATGCCCTCTTCTGACCTTTATGGGCATCAGAAACACCTGTGATGTACAGACACATGCAGACAAACACCTACACATGTAATAAAGATAATAACTAAAAAGACAAGTTGATTACCTCTATTCATCTTCCCCACCAAGGTAACCACTATTAACAGCTGATTGTATATCCTTCCACATTTTTTGTTCATTTATCATGTTGGTTTTGCAAGTGGAAAGACACACACACACACACACACACACACACTACCAGGGCCCACACGAGAGTTTATTCAGGAGAGTTGCCAGGCGAGTACAGGAGCAGAGAAGCAGAAGAGAAGAGAAAAGACAGACTGCAACATGGCATCTCCTTTTTTTTTTTTTAGATTTATTTATTATGTATACAATATACAGAAGAGGGCACCAGATGTCATCACAGATGGTTGTGAGCCACCATGTGGTTGCTGGGAATTGAATTCAGGTCCTCTAGAAGAACAGTCAGTGCTCCAAACCTCTGAGCCATTTCTCCAGCCCAGCATCTCCTTTTAAGAGAAAGGGTGGACACAGATTTATGTAGCCATGCCTAGGGGTGTACCCTCTGTATGGAGTGTAGTGCTGGCACCTTGTTGGCTGCTACATGCCAGGAATTTTTATTTTACCCAGTGCCATGTTGGGTTCACCACATGGTGTGTCAGGAATCTTTACATCCCACCCTTTTACGTTAATTATAAAAAGAAAACCGGGTTTATGTAGGGAAGGGGTGCAGGAGGAAAATGGGTTAGATCAGAACAGGGTCAATGGATCTCAAGGCTGCTTCAAGTTGTCTTAAGGATAGAAGTTTGTCTGTCTTTTCAGGAAGCTGTATCCTCTGGCAGTCTGCTGGGTTTTTCAGATGAGTTTAAGCCATGGGATGATGAATTCTGATTTTCTGGAGCTTGGGGGAAAAAAACTATGAGTTAGTAAGAGAACCTTGGGAAGTGACATATATAGTGAGTGTACTCTGCTAGGTCTGGGGATGGGAAGAGGTTAAAATGTCTCCTGTTTTTTGTTTACTCTTTGCTGAGGGTAAAATGGCTTCTGGTTCCTTTCCTTTGGTCGGGGTGGGGGGGTGGGGGGGTGGGGGGGGTGGGGTGGAGAAAATGGTCTGTTTTACCTGTATTGGCTCTAAAAATGGCTCCTGGTTCCTTTCTCTAGTCCTGGGGTGTGTGTGTGGGGTAACTCGTTTCCAACGGTAAAATGGTTTCTGGGTTTTTCCATTCTCTAGAAGCAGTGGCTGGAAGCAGTTAGTCTGTTGGGGAGGGAAGGGCAAGGCAAAAATACCTTTGAGCTTTTTTTTTTTAACTTTATTTATTTATTTATTTGCCTTGGTGTTTGCCTGGAACTGGAACTACAGACAGTTGTTAGCTGCCATGTGGGTGCTGGGAATCGAACCCGGGTCCTCTGGAAGAGCAGAAGGCGCTCTTAACCGCTGAGCCATCTCACCTGCCCCTTTTTTTTTTTTTTTAATACAGACAGTTGTTAGCTGCCATGTGGGTGCTGGGAATCGAACCCAGGTCCTCTGGAAGAGCAGACGGTGCTCTTAACCACTGAGCCATCTCTCCAGCCCCACCTTTGAGCTTTTTGCTGGTAACCGTCTTCACTTCAGCTCTGAGAAGCAGGCTGGAACGGAAAACTCAGAGATGGAGAATTTTAGAGAAATATGCCTTGCAACACAAGGATTCCAGATGTCCCACACTTGGCGTCCACCTGGGAGGCTGGAAGAGGGTATGGGGGGCTAGAGTTGACCAGTTGAGCAGATAGCAAGATGAGCAAGGGGGCAGCTAGAGTGGCTGGCAGAGTCTGGATTCAGGTGAAATGTGACTTAGAGAAATGAAAACTCTTACTTTAGTTAAAAAATCCCTTCCCGTTAGGGGTACTGGACAGGTTGGCATGACCAAAAATGAATGGGTGATAGGGACATCTCTGAAAATACAGTTAAGTGGTGGCATCTGATGAGGCTGGAAGTGTTTGCTTTTCACCCAACAATGGAGAGGCTAGGAAGAGAGATGAGACCCCAGAGCTCCTTCAGGACAGAATATGTGGCTCCTCGTGTCCATGAGGAGATGGACTGCCCTAATACCATTATGACAGCCTGAGGCTCCCTTTTTGTAATGACGGTGGTGGGGTTAGGGAAGCCCTGGTAGCACCAATTGCCCATGGCCAGGCCTAGGAGATCAGCCAGGAGTCCCTGTGTAATGTCCCCCTGCCACATGGGGCTTGGCAACACTCACTTAGACCAGCACCCTGATGACACCCAGAACAAGACCTGAACAGCCTCTGTGAGGCTAGGCAAGAGCAAGACAGTAGCTGGACTGGCCACACTTAAAGCAGGCATTGCTTTCTGCTTGTCACAGGAAGAGGCGAAGGAGCACTCAGATAGCTTTGGCCAGCAGGAGGTATCTCGTTTTCTGGCGTGTTTTCTCATATCTCCTGTGATACACCTTAAAAGCCAACACTCAGACTTCTGCCTATGATTCCCTCTCAAGGTCTAAGTTTAGCTTTAATGTTGGGGTAGCTCTGGGTAAAAACAGGTTATGAGAAGTTGCATTTTCTCAGTGCTCTCAGGGTTTAAGTTATTACACTGTGAGAGCACATTTGTGAGGCATTTAAAAACCTGATGGGTCTCCAGCACTCATCTTAAAGGTGAGGATGGAGAAATATCTTTTTTTTTTTTTAACTTTATTTATTTACTTATTTGCCTTGGTGTTTGCCTGGAACTGGAACTACAGACAGTTATTAGCTGCCATGTGGGTGCTGGGAATCAAACCCGGGTCCTCTGGAAGAGCAGACGGTGCTCTTAACTGCTGAGCCATCTCTCCAGCCCCAGAGAAATATCTTTCACTGGCTTTTTCCCCATTATTGAGACCTAAGGGGGTCAGGGATGCCAAGCCTGGGTCATCACCTGGTTGAACGATGATGCTGCAGGGAAGCAGGACCACGATAGATGAGTTCATCAACTGCCAGGGTAGCCCACTTGGACAATGCCCCAA